>JAFEMH010007044.1:67500-103742 GCA_022495995.1 Adenophora triphylla var. japonica
GCTTGAATTGCTGATTCCAATGGCGGGAAAACTCATTCAGTCGTGGAACATGGCAACGATACCCATGTCAAATGAAAATGAATTTTCAGTATGAAAATGAATTTTCAGTATGAAAATGAATTTTCAGTATGAAAAAATAGAATCATACGGTAAATGGATTCAATTGATGACAAATTAATGAATATAGTTAGAGATGGTACTATCATTCCTATCAAAGTCAACACAATGCCAAGAGCCCTAAAAACTCCTCTCATGGATCATACCGATAGATCATCGGAACAAGAGTTTGAAGTTATGAAACTATTGTTCCAAATACCCGAGAATAATGGACCGAAAGAATAAGATATATGTAGCCCTCGATAAAAAGGCTATGCACATTCTGACCTCTGGTCTAGATGATAGGTTGTACAAACAAGTATAGAATTATGAGACTGCCCAGCAAGTTTGGCAAATTAGTATCATAAGATACTTTGAAAGAGATCAAGTGGCAAAGAACAACCGGCTGTACAAAAGTGTAGCTGAGTTCGAATCCTTCAAGAAGAAACCAAGTGAGTCCGTAAGAGAAATATACGACCGATTCATTGAGGTAAGCAACTCTTGTGCATATTTAGGTAGAATATATACAATGAAAGATCTTAACATGGGTTTCATTGACTCTCTTGGAGACCTATGGCATGTTAAGGTAGCTATTATAAAAGAATGCAGGGACTTGTATAAAACTCACATTCAGAATATTGTCTCCACTTTATTTATGTATGAGGAAGACCTCAACAGACTTGGTGGAGTTCAAAAATAATTCAAAAATCTTTCTCTGCCAGCTCAAACTGAGATCTTCTCAGGCTCTTCCTTGTTCAATAATCTATCTGCCAATAACTCCCCTTCAACCTCTTAATCTCAACCTACCCAAACCAATATCAACTATAACAAGCCTTCTGAGTAAGATGAATTTGCTGCATTTGCCGGTCGCAGAAAGTTCAAAGACTTTAAAAAGTTCCAACAACATGGCAACAAACCCTTGCACTCCAAACCCTCATCCTTTCAAAGATCTGAAAATTTTCAAAGATCTGGCCAATCCTCAACCGACGAAAAAAATGCTCAAGGTGAGTTTGTTTGCTACAAATGTAGGAAATCTGGCCACTTTACTTCAAAATGTCCTCAACCTAAGTATGAATTTCTTATAAAGAAACCCTTTAAAAAAATCCTAGATCTAAAATCCTATTAGCCGAGGAAGGAACAGAAAAGGCTATGCCTGTTTGGTTTGAAACTGATTAAGAGGATGAGAATGCTAACTCAGATAAATATGATGATGTTAGTTTTGTGGCCCTTTATGGAATAGAAACTGGACCCACTCCCTTACAGTCACCCATCTATAGGAATTCAATTGACCAGTCAAGCACATACAATGACACTACCACACCCATGAGATCTCCCTTGTCATATTATGATGAACCTATATATAGGGCTGAGAATCCCTACAAATTCAAAATCCAGAGTATAGGTGAAGCTCTCTATGGTCAAAGCAAAAGCCCTCCAACTCTCAAGCCATTGATGCAACCAATGCAACTGACTATCAAACTCAGGCCTAACCGATGACATTTAAAACCCAACCTGTGTGTGAACCTCGACCAATCCAATTCCAAAAGACCTTATCTGATATAAGTTCTCAACCGACATCCTACTTACCTAACTTTGATCCCAAATTTGAACCATCATCCTCAACTTTTCAGCCGACCATTGACCTAATGCCTAACCTTTCCAAGTTTGATATGGCAGAGGTGATGGATGAACTATTTTCTGATTTTGAAAAACTAAATGATGTTCACAAAGTTATGACTGCTGATTTCAAAAGAATCTCAACTGAAAATGACTCGCTTAAATCTGAAGTAAAATTTTAAAAGAAAAAAAGCTTGATTCAGACCAGTTGAGAAAATAAAATCAAGATCTCAAGGATAGACTAAATATATGTCTTAGTCAAGTTGCTGATTTAGTTTCAAGAAACAATTCTCTCACTAAGACTATTGATTATTATTCTAAATCAAAATATGTTGTTGAGACAATTCTACAAGATCAAATGTCTTATAATAACTAATCTGGTTTAGGATTTGACTCCAGCAACAATGACAGGAAAGACAAGCCATTTATTAAATCTGTCACTGAGAACTTGATGGACAAGTTTGATGATAGTGTATCTGACCTGCTAAAGAAAAGTACTACTCATACTTTTGGTGTTGTTCCTCTTACTTACCCAAAAGTGAAGGAACAAATCAAGGTCAAGAAGGTTGACAAGAACAAATCCAAGTGTAATAAGGTTGATGATCCTAAGCTGGGACCTTATATCCCACTTAGTGATGGTGACAACAAAGCTGGTATTCACATTGATGGTCAGGCTGCAGTTTTGGAAACCTCAACCGGTAAAGCAGCTGTGACCGGTCAAGAAATAGCAACCGGTCAGGCAACTGTTATCGGCAAAGCTGTCCTAACCAGTAAGGCTGCCTCAACTGGCAAAGGAATGTCCAAACACCTGCAACCTACCAGCAAAGGAAACACCAACACCTTTGTGCCAAAGTATTTGTTTATACTCAAACTTCAAAACCTTTCAAAGCAGTGATCAAATTGGATATCAACTCACCTACCTCCTCACAGCCTATTTCGATTAAGTGTGCAAACTGTGGAAATTTCAATCAAAAGGCTTATGAATGCCTTTGAAGCATCTATCTTGAGTCTTGACCCACTGAGCCTCAAGGTTCAAGTGATGACCAGGTACGGCTGTCAAAGAGGAACTAACTCTTTGAATCCAAAAGAATAAGGGGGACCATAAGCGTAATGTTTTATTTCAGGTATATTTTATGGCCTCAACTGATACAAGTAAGGAAATTTGGATCCTGGATAGTGGATGCTCAAGGCATATGACTGGCCAGGCAGATCTCCTTACTGATATTGAAAAAACATCGATCCTCCAGTTGTCTTTGGTGACAACACTAAGGGTAAAATTATAGGTCGTGGATCCATCATAAGAGGTACAGTTACTACATAGAAGGCATCTTTGGTGGATGGTTTTAAACATAACCTTCTATCCATATCACAAATTTGTGATAAAGGTATGCATTGTGTATTTAATTCTTTCAACTGTTATGTGAAAAACATTGCTATCAGAGAAACCCTTCTCACTGGACAAATAAAAGGTAACATATATGATATAAATTTAAATGCTATTTCTAGTGTTATTAATGTTTGTTTTGTAATAAAGAACATCAGTGAGAACTCATGGCTATGGTACAAGAGACTCAGTAACTTGAACTTCAAATACCTATCCAAGCTAGCCAATGCAAATTTGGTAACCGGCTTACCTCAAGTGTCTGCTGATCCTGGAAGGAAATGCAGAGCATACCAGCTAGGAAATCAATATAAGACATCATTCCAAACCAAGCCCTACATGTCCACATCTAAGTGCCTCCAACTGCTACATATGGATTTGTTTGGCCCCATAACAACTGCCAGTTTAGGGGGAATACCTTGATTGTTGTAGATTATTATTCAAGATATATTTGGGTAGAAACATTTAGCTCCAAAGATGACACTTATAGAGTTGCCACCAAGCTTTTCCCTCTACTTCAAACTCATAAAGAAAGTGACATCATCAGTATAAGATCCGACAATGGAACGGATTTCAAGAACAATGGCATTGCTCAATACTGTGATGATCACAGAATTGATCATAATTTCTCAGCTGCTGAAACACCACAACAAAATGGTGTTGTTGAGAGAAAGAACGTAACCTTGATCGAGGCTGGCAAAACTATGATATCTGAAGTAAGGCTACCCAAGTAATTTTGTGCTAAAGCTATTAACACAGCATGATTCACTCAGAATCGGTTATTTGTCAACAAGTTTCATAACAAGACTCCTTATGAGCTTTGGCGTGGCAGAATTCCCAACATCGATTTCTTTAAAATATTCGGATGTAAATGTTATGTTCTTTACAACGGTAAAGAATATCGAGATAAATTTGACAAGAAAGCTGATAAAGGTATATTTGTTGGTTATGCCAAGCACAGTAAGGCTTTCAGAATATTCAATAAACATCTGTTGAAAATTGTTGAATCTGTTCATGTTACATTTGATAAATTTGATTTGATAGAGTATGACAAGGCTCCAAATAGTACTAATGATTCTGGTGATTTTGAGACAGGTGAATCCAATAATTCTACACCAATCACAACACCAGTACCAATGCAAATCAACCTCCAGCTCAGAATTCAGGCATATCAAGTGGTGTAACTGATAGAACCCTAGTTGATGATTCATTTTTCCCTCAATCGGTTTGATGAGAATCCAATTCCCAAAATCCCTTAACTGATTCCCTACCAACTAGTCCCTCTACCAATGTTGTTATTACACCACTTGAACCTGAACCAATTTCCAATATTGATATACCATTTTCTTCACCTCAACCTCAACCTGAATCTGATCATCTGTCAACCTCACCTCAACCGGTCACACCTCGCTCAACTGATTCTACTCCTCCCCTAGAAACCTTAAGATTACAATCGGTCAGGCAAGACATTAAAAGGGAAGTGAGACCAGCTAGAGGACACCCTATTGAAAATGTGATTGGTGATGTTTTTGGTCAAAGAATGACTAGAGGCCAAATGAGGAGTATGGAAGAAGAACACAATCTATTCTCCTTTACAATGTTCTCAAATATAGAACCTAAGAATACAGAAGATGTATTCAATGATCCCAGCTGGGTAGAAGCTATTCAAGAAGAACTTAATCAGTTCGACCGATGCAAAGTATGGGAATTAGTGACTCGTCCCAATGATCAGACATTGATAGGAACAAAATGGGGTTTTAGAAATAAATTTGATGAGTATGGAAAAATAATAAGTAACAAATCAAGACTTGTAGCTAAAGGGTACAGAAAAAAAGAAGCAATTGATTATGATGAGACTTTTGCCCCTATTGCTAGATTAGAAGCTATTAGGCTGTTACTTGCCTATGATGCCTATAAAGAGTTTAAGTTATACCAGATGGAAGTTAAAAGTCATTTCCTCAATGGAGAACTTCAAGAGCTAGTGTATGTTGATCAACCTCCCGAGTTTGAATACTCCAAGAAGCCTAATCATGTCTATAGGTTAAACAAAGCCTTGTACGACCTCAAGCAAGCTACAAGAGCATGGTATGAAACTCTCTCCAAATTCCTACTTAGTGAGAAGTTCAAAAGAGGTAAAATCGATACAACCTTATTCATTGCTAAGCATAATGGTCATTCATTGTTAGTTCAAATATATGTAGATGATATTATATTTGGTTTTACTAACGAAAACCTATGTAAGAGATTTGAGAAACTAATGCAAAGAAAGTTTGAGATAAGAAAGTAGATATGACACTTTATCGAGGTATGATAAGATATTTACTTTACTTGAATGCTAGTATACCAGATATCATGTTTGATGTATGTGTATGTGCTAGGTTTCAAGATGATCCTAGAGAATATCACCTTCAAGCTGTCAAAAAAATCATAAGATATCTTGTGGGAACTGTTCACTTAGGTTTATGTTATCCTAATCTTTTACACTAATTGGCTATTTAGATGCTGATTTTGCAGTTTGTAGGGTCATAAGGAAAAGTACTAGTGGGGCTTGTCAATTTTTATGTCACCGATTGGTTTCCTGGTCTTGTAAGAAGCAAGCTTCAATTTCCACTTCTACAACTGAGGCTGAGTACATAGCAGCTGGAAGTTGCTGCTCACAACTTCTTTTAATGAAGCAACAGCTGGTGGACTATGAAATTCAAACAGAAGTTTGTTCTATCTACTGTGACAAATCTTCAACCATCTCAGTCTTCAACAATCCTGTGATGCATTCCAAAACAAAGCATATATACATCAAATACCATTTCCTCAAGCATCATGTTGAAAAGGGTAATGTTGTTGTTTTAAAAGTTTATACTGATTATCAGTTAGCTGATATATTAACAAAACCCTTATACACTAAACGTTTTGAATTCCTTAGAGGTGAACTAGGCATGATTGATATACGTAGATAAACTATGCTAACTTTGCTACTTGTGTAAGCTCAACTGATCAAAAGGTGATATCCCCATTCTACCCTCAATCTACCATTGCTCCTAAACCTAAACCGACAACAAGCTCCCAACCGGTCATACCCCTTGACCGATCATATCATTCAACCGGTCACCTAAGTCTAACCGGTCATTAAAATCTTAACCAACAATGAACTGCAGTCGGATCAATACGTTTTAATCGGCACGTCTGACACCCTGCTATCCTTTCAAGTCTTTTTAGCCGTTGTCTGACACAACAGTGAGTTGTTTACCAACTTTGTTTCATAGGTAGATCCAAATTTTTATTTTTATAAAAAAGGTAATCTCTGTATCATTCTTATTTATCCAAAAGGTTATCTTTTTGTTCATTATTATGTTTAAAATTTAAATTGTTGCACACATATTCCTATTTTATGTTTACATATTTTATTTGCATTAAGTTCGTGTTTCATTATCCCCTATTTTTAAGTTTCAGTTAAAACGTTTTGAACAAATTTTGCTATTCCTCATAAAACCCCTTCGTCTCCTTCCTCTCTCTCACCCTATATAAAGGATTTAAAAACAAAATTTTTACTTTTTCACAAACTCTCATTCTCTCTCAAACTCTCTCAAGTTTTCTGCTCTCATCCGACAAATATCATCAACTTCCTTTAAAGTTATTCAAACCTTCAAACTTTTCTTCATCTCTCATCAACATTTATCTGGTAACACTTAGAACAATTAGAAACTTTTAAAGTGATGAATATTTTTTTGTATATCTAATAAAATGTTCTAACTTAAAATGTTGTGTTTTTGATGTTTGATTTTTATATATGGCTCCCAAACCAACTCCCAAGAAAGACATATATGGAGGTTACATTCTATCTTCATTCTTCGAGTCTGAACAGGGTAAGCTTTTGAAAGCTATCCTTGTTGGTGCTGGTGTTCTGCCATTCTTGTTGTTTGAAGGTTCTGGAGACATTTACTATAAGTTAGTAAATGAGATGTTTGATAATGGGTCTTTGGATGAGAATGCAAAGGCTGGTAAAGTGTCCATAATTCTGTCAACTGTTGCTGGTGTGCCTATAACCTTCTCCATGGACTCCATTGCTGAAGCCTTTCCTACCCTAGCCTCAACCGTTCCCTCAACTATATCAATGAAGAATATGAAGTTGGCATGGGCTTAGATCAGAGGTGAATAGCCCTTCATAACCGAAGAGGGTAACAAAAAGGCTAACCTACATCCCCTCAACTATGTCCTTGCTGAAATTGTTTACCGTTGCATCATCTGCCGGTCTGGATCACACCACTGCATAACAATGATCCAATTTGAAGCCAAGGATGCACTACAAGAAAAAGGTGTTTTTGTCACATTTTATTTGTCACGGTCCATCAACCGTGGCAAATAATTTAATATAAACCACAGTTTTTTTAACCGTGGTAAATAATATTTTTTGCACCGGTTTATCAGAAAACCGTGGTTTACCTTATAAAAATATTATTTTTATTTTTATTTTGACGTCTTTTAATTTACACCGCTGACTCGTTCATTGCCCAAAAATCCCAAAATTCCCAGCGCCAACAAATTTCCAAAATTCCCACAGCGGCGCCAACAAATTCCCTCCAGAATCGCTCCAAATCTTCCCTCTCAATCCACCTAGAATTCTAACCTAGGATTACCAACACAATCTTTTTTCATCGTCAAAGCCGCCGCAGCAACGATGAATCGCCCCAAAACCAAAACCCTTTCTTATGTCCAAACCCATCTTTTTCTTCGTCAAAGCCGCCGCAGCAACGATGAATCCCCCCAAAACCAAAACCCTTCCAATTTCTCTTTCTTCTCCGGCGTCCGCCTCTCCGAGATCCCCCACCGCAAACCCTAGCTTCTTCCATCTCCGACAGGAGAGAGATTCCGGAGCTCTCTCTCTTTCTCTCTCTCTCTCTCTCCGATGTGAAACGCATCTTCGAACCCGTCAATTTCCAGGTAACAACTCAGCAACGAATCTCGTTGACAGATTTGATTTTGACTCTAATCTGGATATGGTAAATATGGGTAAATATGCGTATAGTTCCATAACTAGATTTGGTGTGTTAATCTGTAAGTGCAAAATGGAGGTCGGCATTGATTAATGTGGATATTACTAGACTCTCTGTCGGAAGCCTGGAAGACCTTGGGGGTTTACATAAAATTATATCAGAGTTTTTGGAGTCTAGCTCTTGTAATATGGTCAAAGTACGGAACTAGCTCTATCAGGTATCATGTTATTCAGTAATCTATGATATGCTATTCTTGTCTCTCTTTGTGAAATTTTTTTATGCATAGTATATGCTTCTGAGAAATTATTATTTCCTTCTGTATTATGGAAAGAAAAAGGGTGTTTATGGAGTTCATTTTCTAAGTTTTCCACCTTTAGAGTTCAATTATACAGGGGATTATATTCCTTTGGAATTCCAGAGGTCAAGGAGGGCGACTGAAGTACGAGTACTCGAATATAACTCTACTGTGGAGCTTGTTTTCCAGGGAACCAATTTACTTTCAGGGACAGATCATCCAATGCATTTGCACGGACAAAGTTTTTATGTGGTTGGATGGGGATTCGGTAATTTTGACAAAGAAAAGGACCCTTTGAATTACAATCTTGTTGATCCTCCTCATCAGAATACCATTGCAGTCCCAAGGAATGGCTGGACAGCTATCAGATTCAGGGCCCATAACCCTGGTATGCATGCCACTTCTTATATACGTTGTCTTTTAAGTTTTAATCGGTATTAATGATTAATATTTTTTCATGGAGATTCTAATGTGTATTTTACTGCTGATAATCTTTTCAATGAACATTCATAAAGGAGTCATCCATGTAAATGTTCTTGTTAAATATTCTCACTTTGTCTTTAGGGCGAAGAGCAAAAGAAATTGGACGTGCTCTCAAATGATGTTTTCGTGAAGGCTTTGGTCAGCAGCGGAAGAACAGTGAGTTACTGCTGATAATCTTTTCAATGAACATTCATAAAACTGTTCTTTGTTTCTAAGAATGTGGGTCAATCTTCTTCCGGAGTATCCTTGTTTCAGAAGAGGATGAAGAGGCAACTTTTGTGGAGCTATCCCATCGTGGAAGGTTGTCTTTGAAGCTCTTTCTCGCTCTACAGTTCCATTTGCAACTTCTTTTTCAATGTTAATAGTTTCAAATCTAGCCGTTACGATTCCTTTAAAGAGTTTGTGGGATCATGCAGGTATATTGTCATTTTTGATCCATTGGATGGCTCCTCTAACATCGATTGTGGTGTTTCCATAGGAACTGTAAGAACCCGAAACAAACTTTTTTCCTTATTGCCAGTACAAATTTATATGGTTCTTCAAGGTAACTATGTACTCCTGTGTGATCAATTGGATCTTCTCTTTAAATTAGATCTTTGGGATTTATTTGATAAAAGACGGTGGTGAGCCCTCTCTAGAAGACGTATTACAACCTGGAAAAAATATGGTAGCTGCTGGATACTTCATGTATGGAAGCTCTTGCACGGTATGAATCATATTGATCATGTGTTATAATTCTCAGCTAACATGGAATATCTATTAATTTCTTCTGGTAGCACACTTCTATTTTCAAATGATTATTTCTAAGCCTTTGTGTTCTTCATCGTGGGAGCTTTCTGTTTTCTGTTTTCTTCATCGTGGGCCAGAAAGGTCGTATGAACTTATGAGCCTGCTTTTTGGTGTTGCATTCTCTTATGACTCATTTGGAGACATATTTTCTTTCTCAGTTTGTTTTAAGCACAGGATCTGGTGTTAATGGATTTACTCTTGATCCATCACTAGGGGAGTTTATACTCACCCATGCAGACATTAAGGTGAATCCCATTTACATACTTCTAGATCTATGTAGTCATTTTTTTGCTTACATCTGATAAAATGGTTACTTACTCTCCTAGAACAATATTAAAATTGTTTGAGTCACTTTTCTCTTATAATACTACATATGTTAACCTGCTATGGGTTGTGAGGACCATTAATTTACTTAAATCTTGGTATCTGTTTCTTTCTAAAATGTTGCTGCTTATGCAAAAGATTATGACTTGTGTTGGTGTTATTCACCCGGTCAATATCTCCAAATTATGACCATACCTAAATTCATTGCAAGGGGTATTCAAACTTTTTAATGTATCAAATCTTTGTAAAGGAAATACCACTGTCCCCAGTGATTATGACCCAGCTATGTCTCTGGTTGTACATTTTCTAAAATATCCTTCAATTTTTGGCGCGACCGTTTCTCACAAATGTTAATGCTTAAATCTAAAATATGAAGTACTCGTGATTTTGTTTATGTTTTCAATTGTCAACGATATTCATTCACTACTTATGAAAATTTGCTTTTCTGTATACGCATGACAGGATTGGAGCCTTGATGACGTCTCTTTGATCTTCAACTTCAACATCAACTTCAAAACTTTGATGTTTTAGACTAGATTATGACTATGATTAGTTGTTAGATTTGACTTACTAGAATGAATTATTTAGGATTTTTGTTTAAGCACTTGTATCACCGTTTGTGAATTTTTATGGAAATTTATGCATTACGGTTAAAATGATCATTTAACTCTTTTATTGCTACTAAATGTATTACAATGAATATATAGTATACTAACTTTTATAATTAAAAAAAAATCTATATATCACAGTTTTGAATTGTGTTACAAATATGAAAAACACATATTATGGTATCATTTGCCACGTTAATTACCAATACAAATAATGATTTATATGTCGCACATAAATTTTGTGACGGTTCAAAGTTGTCACAAGTATTACAAATTGCACCGTTTTTAAAATGTCACAGAAGCTGTGACAAATAAAAAAAGACTATTTGTCACGGTTTATAAAATGTCACAACAACCGTGACAAATAAAAATTAACATATATCACACTTATTGTGCTACGGTTTTTAACCGTGACCATAACCGTAGCAAATACTATTTGTCACGGTTTAGAAAACGTAGAACAGTATAAGCGACGCTCACAAAACCCTCGGACGTAAAAACGTGACAAAACCGTGGTTAATACTATTAGCCACGGTTTTTTATCTATTTACCACGGTTCGACGACCGTGGCTAAAAACCCTGATTCTTGTAGTGATACCATTCTACTAATGAAGGAATTCAATTGGTGTACGTTCATCTACAACGTTATTGTTATTGCCTTCAAGAAGTTTCAAAAGGAGAAGCCTCTTGCCAGAGCCAACAAAGCTAGGCCTTGTCATTATCTAATGGCTAGCAGAGTGTTAAGGAAAAACCCTGCTATTCTTGCTGCTTCAACCGGTCAATCCAGCTACCCTCAGTCATGGGTGAAAACGTTTGATAAATCTTACTGGGGAAGAATCTCTAAGGAGGCAACAACCTCAACCGGTGAAGCCTCAATCGGTAAAGCCTCAACTGGTGCTCAACCGGTTGAGAAGAAGAATAAGGCCTATAAGCCAAAGGTCAGGAAGGTTGATGATCAAGAGTCCTCTCAACTGGCTACCTCTCTATCGGTCAAAAGGAAGGCAACCAATCCATCGGTCAGCACAACCAAGTCAGTTACACCGCTCAACCGATTACCCCTTTTACCTCCTCATCAGTCAGACCCAAAAAGACAGCCAGAAAGCAAGTTGTTCCTCCCCAAGTCCAAAAATTTCCAGCCCCCTCTACCTCATCCTCCTTACCCAATTCCAAACTTATCCAATAATCCATTTCTCAGTTAGCCAAAGAAAATGCTGATAGAAGAAAGCTGATTGAAGCTGATATTTCAAACTTTGATCCTTTCATCCCTAAGAGGTTGTTCTGTCACAACTTCCTGACCGGTGAGATACCCATAACTGGCCATGCCTTAAACCCATCGATTAGAAAGTGTCAACCTATTAGAAACCCAACCTTCTACATCTACTACAATAACACTTAGGCTGTACAAGACAAACTTGTTCCTTCACTCAACTGGGTCCATCCCATTGATCATCTACCTCAATTTCTCATGAAACTACTTCAATTACATGAACTGAATAAAGACTCTGTTCCTGCTGGTGATGTGTACAAGTATGTAGACTTTAAAAACACTCATGAAGATAAAGACATCTACTTCAGCAAATACTACCAACTGAGTGAGTTTGATGCCTCCCAATCCAAGCAGGACCTCTTAAAGCTCTACAACTGATATTGTGACTTGCTTCCCAATCTGTGGAATGCTATCTACCTTGCCCAAAATCGGTTGCGTCAGGACATGACGGTTCATGCTGTGTGGACTAAATTTTCTATGATGTACGAAGTTTAAGACACGCTTAAAGAGCCTGACCCCTATCAGTTGGGTAGATATGAACATCCTGATGATTCCCTTCCACATTTTGATTCTGAGCCTATCTCTTTGGGTCCAAGAAGAAATCAACTGATCAGCAATGTAATGGACCTGATAGAGAATATGTTGGAAGTGGATAGAGAGCTGTAGGACATGTAAAATGTGAATCTAGCTGACTTCTTTTCTTCAGTCCACTCAAATAAAAATAAGTGTACTTTCACAATCGATGAAAAGATAAAATATTTATTTAAGGATGGTGATGATGGTGATGATGAAGATTTTGAAGATGTAGGTTTGGGTGAAGAAAGTGAGCACTCTAGCTTCAGCTCCAGTTCTAGTGGCCCTGATGAGCCAATGATGAATTTTGTGACTCCTCAACCGATGGAACGGGTTAGTAGATTAGGATGAGGCTTAACTGATATATCACCGGTTACAAGCCTAAGAGGAGAAAAGATTTTGTCTACTGCCTCACCGGTTGAGATGCCCTCAACCGATGGATCTGCTGAACCGATTGAGGAGAAAAAGCTTGTTGTTGCTGTTGAGGATATTGAAATGCAAGCACCTATGGCCAAGAGCCTGTTTGAAAGTGAATTGGACCTTCAACGGTCATCTGTAGAAGAGTTGGCTACTCAATCTGCTATTAAAGCAAGCCTTCTAGTAAGTCAAGCTAGTGCCCAGCTAAAGGGTAAATCTGTTGTTGAGGAAGTTGATCCTATTTGTAAGGAGCAGGATCCATCCCTTTCTGATTTCTTTGAAGAGGATGATGCCATAAAGTTCAAGGCATCTGAGCCTTTTGAGTATGATCCATTTGATGTTGATCATCCTCATGCTGACTTTGATTTCTCAGTGTACCAAAAGGATTTGATGTCCACAAAGAACTATTACACTTCCAGAGCTTCAATTCCTCATTTGTAAAACGGAATGTTCTTATTTAACATTCATGAGAAAGTCAACAGTCACAACAGTCTTCAACCGATCCCAATGCCTCCGTCCTTAGCCGATGAGATTCAACGCAAAAGGAGGCAGGACAGATTGTAAACCTTTATGGATGTGGTTGATACATTGAAAGTGGGTACTACTCCGGTTGATACTCCTCCTCACCAGACCAATACAGAGGGACCAGGTGAGACCAACTTAAGATTTCAGACTCCCAAGATCTTAAGGCTAAAGAAAAGAGCTGCTCCCCCTAGAAATTCCAAGCTTATTTCGGGTAAGGCTGAGCAGCAACTGGTCCTGGATTTCCCTGCCAAACGGTTACCCTATATCTCTTCTCAGCAAGGTCAGTCAAGCTCTATTAAAATTGCTGGTCAAGTAGTTCAACGGATACCTTGACCACTTGAATCTTCCCTTCAAACCGACAACTTGTTTATCCATTATTTGGCTCTAAACGGTCGTATGACCAAGGTGTTGGAATTGAAAATTTTTGCATGAAGTTTTTGAGGTAACAAAGATTGTGAGATTCATGCCTCAAGTGACTCATTTGTTTATTAGAAGAGATGTTGGAAGTGTGAAGCCTCAAACTAACATCAGATATGCCTTCCAGCTGATCAATATATTGAGGATGGTTCCCTTGGTAAGGTTAAGGCGACTGGCTATTCCTATTGCTAGGCATGTTGCAGAACTGATGGTCTTGACTTTGAATAGGCCAATAAGATTGATTGTTCCGTGAAGTTAAAGCCTTGAAAATAATGGGTTTATTACTCCAGTGGTTGCTGTTTCTGATCATGAAGATATTGTGATGTAAGCCTATCCAACCGGTCAAGCTCCTTCAACCGGTCAAGCTTTGTCAACCAATGCTCCCTCTCCAACCGATCTCCCTCTTCAACTGATATCCCAACCGATCAATCTTCACTCCCCGTCGGTCAAGACTTTTCAACCGATGCCATCCTTTTGTCTTCTCTTCCACCGGTTACTGATACCTCCCTGCCTGAAGCAATAGTGCCATCAGTTGCTGAGTTAGAAGCTGATGTACAAAGGCCAACCATTGTGAATGATTTGGTGGAGCTGTATGATGTAATGATTGTTGGTCTAGCTAATTCCAATCAGGAGGAGGAAGGAAGAAGAATGAACAGAGTTGAGATTATGTTTGCCAAAGCTATAGGCAATTTTGATAAAAATCTTAATGAAAAAGATGCCACAATAATTGACCTTGTTAAAGAGCTGACCAACACTACAAATACCAACAAGCAGTTATGTGATGAAGCCATAGCCATTCACTAACCTGTCTGAAGCCACTGAAGAGCTGAGGAAAGCAAATCAGAAAATTCGTGACCTGACTAATCAACTTAAAGATTCTCAAACTGAGCTGGTCAAGGTTAGAGCTCAAAATGAAATTCTGATTAACCTTGCTAGTGATTGGTCTGGGAAGTCAGAAAAAAAGAAAATTAAGAGAGAAGAAAGGAAAGAGAAGGAATCTAGGGAATCTAAGAGATCAAAATCTGAACCGGGTGTAGTATCATCGGATACAACTTCAAAGGATAGGACCCCTCAACCCATCCTGCTTCTGAAGCTGCTTTATAAAATGTAACCGATGAAATATATGTCTTTACTTGCTTATGAACCGGTTGCAGCCTTTAAATCAATGAGAATATCTTTCCGTTAACCTTCATTTCAAAGTTTAATATTTGCTTTTTTAAATTTCCTTTATATTATCACAAATAACTACATTGCTACTAACTCTTTCAATTTGCAGGTTATTTCATTTCCCCATTCCTTTAGTATTAATTTTTTATTGTATAACTTTTTATATGTTACATCAAGTTTTCACTTGACTAAGGGAAAGGCCAAATTAAAAGATAAACTATTGATCATTCTTTTAATAATTTAAGATATATGTATACCTAGAATGATTGTACTTAATCAATTAGGAGTATATTGTTAGTCAAATATATGTATAGATTAGAAATTGCTTAATCTCAATCATTAAAGCATTATTGAGGACCCCTAATATTAACTAGACTACTTAAAATTTTCTATGTACCCTTAGGATCCCATTAGTGCTAGTGCCTGTGTTTTTATACTTGTATTTTATTAAAAACAATTGAAAACTTGAAGACCTTGAGTTTTTCCGTGAATATATTGGTTAACTTGTTCATCAAGCCAAAGACCTCAACCGGTTGACTGCTATAACCGGTCATGAGCCCAATTGTTCAAACCCTTCAACCGGTTTAGTCACTTAGCCGGTTATGCTCATTGGTTACTAAATGCTGCAGTCGGTCAAACTTCCCCAACTAGCTTCCATCAGTTGACCTAGCATTAATTGCTATCACCTAATTAGCTAAAGTTGGTAGAACAGTTGCTATGTAGACCATGCTGTCGCCTTGTCAGCAACTAATTCAAGAAATGTTCAAGTTACCAGTACTCACAACAACTTCTTTACCTAGTGGAAAGTTCAAATATGGTTGTAATTCAAATCTCAAGCATTCAATGAATAAGATATTCTCAATTAATACTTGTCAGACCAAGTCATCCCTTCAACCGCTTCAAAGACAATAGCTACATTTGAATACATTATAAATACCTTACTTATAGCATTGAATAGGGTTGATGCATTGAAGACTTTGAGAGTGAAATTGTCAAGAACTGCAAGTGAACAAGCATTGAATTTCAAGACATTCACTCCTTATATTAACTAGATCATTTATTAGTACAAACACTGTGCACACTCAATCAATTTCAATAAATGTTCCCCAATAAAACTATGTCTGTAACACATTGATTGATCGCACTAAACACCCAAGAGAAATAGGTTCAACTTGTGAACATATCTCTTGAAAACACCTGGTCAAACTTGTATCACGATCCATTAGTGATCACATTCCTTTATGTAGCTTTAAAACTTAAAGCTCGCAACTTGTAATATACTAGTGACATTAATAGTGCACATTTTCACAAATTCATATTTTGATCAAACTTGATAGAGTACGTAGCATTTATTTAACACTATAAACATCTCCAAACAACTGTGTTCCTTTGTTTGTGTTTGCTCATTTTATCTTGTATTGTAACCGATTGAGCTCTATCACCGGTTACAACCCTTTGACTAATTAACTACTTTGTTTGTCTTTCTTATTGAAATATAACTTGCAGAATAATTTAACTTCCCTTTGAAACTACTTTTACTTAAATCGATTATTTGTGCAAGTAAACCAGTAATTAATATTTAATCCGCTGCCTAACTGGTTAACATCGGTTTATGTTGTGCAATGCAGCGGAAGCAAAGAAAACAAATAACCAAAGAACACACAAGCAATCAATAGGGAAATCGAAAGAGAAAGAGAAGAAATTAATTTGGGGTTTTGAACCTTTCCTCTTTGTATTATGTGCAATGATCTCTGTTTACATAGGGTTACAAACTATTATATATAAGCTACAAACCCTAGCCAAAACTTAGACCCAATACAGAGAAAATCGACAAGGCCCAAAACCCACCCGAAGCTTGAGGCGTGCGCCTCAAACAAAACCATGCGCCCACCTGGACTTGACAAAACCTCGGCCATAGCCTCGGCCACTGAGGCGCCCGCCTCGGCCATATGATGCGGCCGCCTGGCGCTGCCACAAACCAGGCCTCACCTTCGGTCTCCTATGCACCCGCCAAGCCATGCCCCAAGCGCCCGCCTCAAACCAAGGTTGCAAGGCTCCATCTTCTGTCTTCCATGCGCACGCCACACTCAGTATGGGGCGCCCGCCTCAAGCCAAAAGACCCAGCCTACATAAACGAGCCACATCCAACAATCTCCACCTTGGCGAGTGTTCACCCAAACCAACAGAAGATACATGGAACCAGCTCGAACCTCCCCATCTCTAACAGCTAGAAATGTGCAACAAGTCCAAACAATGCTTGAACTTGTCAGTAGTAACCGGCTTCGTCAACATATCCGCAGCATTCTCCGTAGTGTGAACCTTCTCTAGCACAACCTCACCCATATCAATTAACTCCCGAATCTTGTGAAACCGAACATCAATGTGCTTCGACCGTTGATGATAAATGTGATTCTTCGCCCGAAATATCGTGCTTTGACTGTCACAAAGCAACTTCACTCCACCTTGCCGAATGCCCAACTCGTTGACCAAACCCCGAAGCCATAAGGCCTCCTTTGCAGCTTCAACCGCTGCCATATACTCCGCTTCCGTTGTAGACAAAGCAATGATAGAATGGATCATAGATCTCCAACATATGGGTCCACCACCAAGAGTAAACGCATAACCCGTAGTCGAACTCCTCCGATCCAAGTCACTCGCATAATCAGAATCAACATACTCCACAACAGAAAGCTCCTCACTCTTACCTCCAAACATGATGCCATAATCCATAGTGCCCTTCAAATATCTGAGAATCCACTTGACTGCTTCCCAATGCTGTTTGCCCGGATTCGCCATATACTTGCTAACCACACTAATAGCTTGCGCCAAATCTGACCTCGTGCAAACCATAGCATACATGAGACATCCCACTGCGCTTGCATAGGGAACCTTTGACATCCTCTGAATTTCTTCAGTCGAACTCGGGGAATCTGAGGCAGATAGACTAAAATGACTCGCCAATGGTGTCTTCACAGGTTTTGCATCCCGCATATTGAACCTCTCCAACACCTTCTCCACATAGCTGGCTTGAGACAACCATAATCTCCTAGATTTCCTGTCTCGGCGAATCTCCATCCCAAGAATCTTCTTGGCTTCCTGTGATGATGTGCCCGCCAAAATTTTCCCGAAAGGGTTTTAACTTTGAAATTTTTCGTTTCTTTGAAAAACCAATCGAAAAAAGACCGGAGTCGCCACGCCATTTTTGTTTTAAGGGCCAAAACTTTGAAAAATGCCCGAGATTAGAGATTTGGGTTCGGAGGTCATGTTACACGCGAGGAAGGACGTTAGTGTGCACCCGGAATGCCTCGTAAAACGAGTCTTCCAAGCTAAAAATCATTTGTGTGTGTGTGTGTGTGTTACTTTGGCCAAAAAAAGTTGAAACTGAGGGAAGTAAAAATTGTGAATTCTTTATTAGACTTTGGACAGATCCCATGATTTTTAGTGTGATTTTTGGATTGAGTTTTGGTACTCAAAAGATTTTTGGAAGTTGGAAACCACTTCTGCCAGAATGAAAAAGGCAGTGGACACTTGATTTTGAAATGGATTTAAGGCCTTTAAAAATTCATAATCTGAGAAAACTCATAGAATGAAAGTTGTTCTAGACACCTCATATAAGATTTCTGTGAAAGAATTTTTTATTTTGGAGAAGATTTGAGGACCCAAAACCTTCTGGAAATATCAGATATGAGATCTGGACTCCCAGAGACTGGTGATCTGACCTTCAAAAGAAAATTTGGAAAATGGAGTTTTACTCACGCAAAAAATAAAGTAAAAATATGTCTGGAAATCTCTGGATGTTGGATACAAAAAGTGTTTTGTAGTCAACACCAAATTCTAAGTTTATCTGTGTCCAAAAAATTAGACCATGGACTGGGGTCTTAGAAAATTGCTACTGGACAGCAACTTCTTCTTGAAGAAAAACATGATTTTAAAGGGGATTTGGCATCCATGCTTGTCCCCATTTCCCTAGGTTTTGATTAGTGATCACTTGACATTTTAGTGGTGAATCAACTATATCAAACCATCCTTGGGGTACATTAGGACTAAGCACTTCATTTGCTTGGGAAGGGGAATTTTATCCTTTGAAAATGAGATTTGATGTATGAAAATGAGTTTTAGGGTTTTGAAAATGTGTTTTCTTTGCAAGTAAGTAAGAATGTTTTAAAAATAATGTTGATCCTTGTAGAAGATCATCCATGGAGATGAACTTCCATGGTGATCTTCTTGGATCTAAGACAAGATGATGAACAAACTACATTTTGTAGCTTGAAAATGCATGCATGGATGAGAGATTTAGGGTAAGAAGAGGGAGGTTATACCTATCTTCTTTGTGTTTTGGAGTTTTTGGCTTGAATGTAAGAGTGTTTGAGGCTTGAATATGAGAGAGTTTGAGTGAGTGTGATTTTGGGTGAATAGTTGAGAAAAAGGTGACAATTCTAGAGAATTCTCACTGTTTTCTCTCTATTTTCGCCAAGGTGCAGTTGTGAATTGTGTTTTTTCTTTTTTCATTTCTGAGACTGAAGGCCTCAATTTATAGCCCTCTGAAAAATCAAAACCATCCGCGCGGATATGTCCTTCAGCGTGCACTGTTCATTAATTACAACTTCAGGCTTTGGACACAAGGAATATTATTTTGAAAATTCAAATTAGGCAGCCAGTTTTTGTTCCAGCAGCTTCTATTTTTGGTTTTTGACCATTTCTTTTGCTTTTTTGATTCTTTTCCTTGGTTTATCCTTTTTTGGCAATCCCTAATCTACCCTTACTTGGTTAGAAATGTTAGGAATGTTAGGAATTGTTAGAAATGTTATAACTTTCGTTAATTTTCTAACAAAAATTCTAACAAGCTCAAATTGGAGCACTTACACTTCCCCCAAATCCTTCATGTCAAACTCTCTACTCAACAAGGCCTTCAACTGATTGACCTCGTTCTTACTCCTACCCGCGATAAGCATATCATCCACATACAGTAACAGAAAAATACAAGAACCATCATCAAGGCTCTTCACATAAACGCAGCAATCATACTCACAACGCTTGTAGCCAATACGTGCCATGTAGGAGTCAAACCTCGTATACCACTGCCTCAGAGACTGCTTCAGCCCATAAAGTGACTTCTTCAATCTACAAACCAAACGCTCCTGCCCGGGCTCTGTGAACCCATGTGGTTGCTCCATGAAAATCTGCTCATCCAACTCACCATGTAGAAACGCAGTTTTCACATTCATCTGCTCCAACACCAAATCATAGTGCGCTACAACACCCAACACAATCCGAATGGAAGTATGTCTCACAACAGGCGAAAAAATCTCATTATAATCCACCCCCTCTCGCTGCGAATACCCCTTTGCTACCAAACGAGCCTTGAACTTTTCCCCCTCTTTTTCTGATACTGCCTCCTTGCGCTTGAAGATCCACTTGCAACCAATAGCACGCTTCCCTTTAGGAAGCTCCACCAAATCCCATGTATCATTCTTGTACAGTGACTCCATCTCCTCCGCCATAGCAGTTACCCACTTGTCCTTTTTCGGACTGTTTATAGCCTCCTTAAAAGTACTCGGGTCTCCACTACTAAGAACAAGAACATATGAAGCCATGTCTTCAAATCCATACCTGACCGGTGGCTTGATTACTCTCTTAGGTCTCCCAACTGAAGTACTAGCCACTTCTTGTGTAGTTTCCTCTGACTCCGGAAGAGTGAGATCCGCATCAGTATTATCCTCACGTAGCTCCACCTCAATAACCTGCTTCTCGCCCTCCTTGCTTTCTGGCACCTTCTCCTTATCTTCATGAGTACACTTCAACATAGCCTTTTCATCAAAGACTACATCCCTACTGATCACCACCTTGCTTGACTTGGGATCCCAAAGCTTGTATCCTTTAACACCTGTTTCATACCTGAGAAAAATACACTGTTTTGACTTTGGGTCAAGCTTCGACCGCTCTTCACCAGGAATATGCACATAGGATGGACACCCAAACACCCGAATATCGTTGAAGTCTACCTCATTACCCGTCTATACCTCCTCCGCAAACCTGTTATCCAAAGAGACTCTAGGTGATCTGTTAATCAAGAAACATGCCATACTTACCGCATCAGCCCAAAAATTCTTTGCCAACCTCACATTGAATCATAGACACCTAGCCCTTTCCGCAATAGTTCTGTTCATCCTCTCAGCCACACCATTTTGCTGTGGTGTCTTGCGTACCGTGTAGTGCCTCTTGATTCCATGCTCTCTGCAGAACTTCTTGAACTCGCCATCTGTGTACTCTGTCCCATTATCACTCCTCAAACACTTTATCTTCCGCCCTATTTGGTTTTCCACTTCAGCTTTCCACACCTTGAACTTCTCAAAAGTCTCTGACTTGTGCCTCATGAAGTAAACCCAAACCTTCTTCGAAAAATCATCAATGAAAGTCACGAAGTAATAATGTCCTCCTCTAGACTCTGTTCTGACCGGCCCCCACACATCTGAATGAACATAATCGAGAATGCCCTTTGTTGTATGCTTACCCGTCTTGAACTGCACCTTATTCTGCTTTCCAAGAACACAATACTTGCAAAACTCCAGTTTACAAGTCTTCACACCCTTCAACAACTTACGTTTATGAAGTTCCCGCATTCCCCTTTCACCCATGTGACCAAGCCTCATATGCCATAGAAGGGCATCAGTATCGACCTCCGACTCAACAGATGTGACTCCACCTACAACCGTGCTCCCTAGCAACCTGTAAATGTTCTTGGAGCCCTTCTCACCCTTCATCACAACCATAGCACCCTTAACAACTTTCAATACTCCACCTTGTGCTTTATAGTTCATACCGTTAGCATCCAAGGTACCCAATGAAATCAGATTTTTAGAAACCTCCGGAACATGTCTAACATCACATAACGTTCTAACTACACCATCATACATCTTAATTCTTATAGTTCCTATGCCAGCAATTTTACATGTAGCACCATTACCCATAGTAACTATACCAGAATTAACTGACCTGTAGGTATCGAACCAATCACGATTCGCCGTCACATGAAACGAACATGCTGAATCCAGAATCCAACCATCTGTCGGGTGCTCCACAGCTGATGAAGTCGTGAGCATATCTCCATCCACATCCTCCGAGCAATCTTCAATAACCATATCGACTGACTTTGAAGATCCTTCCTTGCCTTTACCGTTCCCCTTCTCCGGACAATTCTGCCTCTTATGCCCCTTCTGTCCACACTTGAAACAATTCCCCTTGTACTTCTTCTTTGACTGAGAACGAGAATTCTGCCTCTGCGAGTTATCCCGGAACTGAGATCTCCCACGTTCCTGATTTTCCTTCACAAATAACCCCTCACCCGCAGGTTCATCAACGGACTTCTTCCGTTTATGAAACGCTATAAGAGCTTCTGTGACCGGTTGCAATTCCAAAGTCTCCTTCCCCCACGTCAACGTAGTAACAAGGTTTTCGTATGTTGAAGAATTGGGCAACGAATTCAACAGCATCAAAGCCTTGTCCTCATCCTCGAACTTCACCTCCACCCTAACCAAATCGTTGAGAATTTGGTTAAACGTGTGTATATGAGATTCTAGGTCAGAACCCTCTACCATCTTAAGCCCATACAGCCGTTGCTTAAGATGCAATTTGTTCGAAACGGATTTCGACAAATACCTAGCCTCCAAAATCTCCCAAACCTTCGTCGGTGATTCCTCATCGATCACGTGATACACCACCTCATCCGCAAGGCACTGCCGTATCGAAGAAACAGCCCGCTCTTGCAACTCCTTCCATGGTCCTTCTTCGACATCATCGGGTTTAGTCGAATGCCGAAGAACTTTTTCCAAGCCTGCTTGAACCAGAAAATCCTTCACCCTCCGTTGCCACAACACAAAGTTTTCATGACCATCAAACTTCTGAACGTCGGACTTCACGGTGATGGAATTCCCCCCAGACATCGCAACCGTGCTCTGATACCAGTTGTTGTGCAATGCAGCGGAAGAAAAGAAAACAAATAACCAAAGAACACACAAGCAATCAATAGGGAAATCGAAAGAGAAAGAGAAGAAATTTATTTGGGGTTTTGAACCTTTCCTCTTTGTATTATGTGCAATGATCTCTGTTTACATAGGGTTACAAACTATTATATATAAGCTACAAACCCTAGCCAAAACTTAGACCCAATACAGAGAAAACCGACAAGGCCCAAAACCCACCCGAGGCTTGAGGCGTTGTGAATGTGTGCCCAAATTGTGGAATTCACGCGAGTTTGAAGACATCCGGTTTAATTTGAAAAACGGAGTCGCCACGCCATTTTGATTTCCTCAAAACTTTGAAAAAAAGGATTTATGGGTTCGGAGGTTAAGTTACCCCTTGGGAAGAACGGATCGTCGTTCACCCAAGGTGCCTTGCCGTAGCAAGTCTCCCTAGATTCCGTTTATTTTGCTTGCTTGCGTGCTTTCTTGTGTGCATGTGTTTGAATGAAAGGGGAGGGAATGTCCCAAGTTGTCTTCCGGACGTACAAACCATTTATTGGTTGTCGCTCGGGATTTCTTGGATTTTATGTATTCGGGATTTTGATCCCGTCCTCATCTTGGACTTGTGGTCATCGCTTTTTAACCTCGGGACTTGCGTGATCGAGAGAAAGACTCTCTTTTATAGTCCAAAAATGAGGTTCTTTAGGAAGGAATGTCCTTAGCCCATCAATCCTACACTTTAAGACGATCGATCTTATATGAATGCTTCATGCTCGTCTTAAGTGATAATTGGAGATATAGGGTTCAAGGTAATTCCTTTCTAAAGAGATTATGGCACCTTTAATGGAAGAAACGATGTACAGATAGGATCTTTACACCGGTCCGTTCCAAGGTTGCTAATGGGACATGGGGGAATGCATGGAAATGACATTTTAGTGAAAAGATGACATTTTGGTTTGCAAAGGATGCCTTTGATTCTCAAAGGATGCATTTTGATGTAAAGAAATGATTTTAATGCAAATGATGCAACTTTATGTGGAAAAATAGCATTTTATGTACAAATGATGCATGAAAATGTCAAGGAATGATTTTTTAATGCAAAGGATGCCTTCTTATATATGAAAATGAGTTTTTGGGTGAAAAGGAGGCATCTTTAATGTAAAAAGAGATTTTAAGAGCGAAAGATGCTATTTTAATGCAAAAGATGCCTTTTTGATGAGGAAGATGTTCTTTTGATGCAAATGATACTATTTTATATGCAAAAATCTTAGTTTAAATGCAGATTGATATGAGATTATAACTTGGAAAAGGTAAAAATCAGATTACAGCTTGAAAAGATGAAGTTTCTGCATAATGGCCAAAGTTGTCGCGTGACATAGGCTGCCTATGTCGCGTGACATACTTAGCCACTTTGCAGAGACTTTACAGCTGGGATCTACAGAGGCAACAAGGCGTTAATATAGCCAAGTGACTTCACTGATAGACCTCAAAAAACAAGTATTTCAATAGTGAACACTTCAAAAGGGTGTGGATATGAGGGATCCACACTCATCTCGAGTGTTCATGCAAAAACAATGCCAAAACCGGGGCTTTTACATGAAATGATGTGCAAATGGATATGGATCTAAGCAATATATCACTAAAGCATTCAACTTTAATCAGAATACAACATTATCAACACATTTAGCATAGAGATTTCACATTCAAAGGAAATAGAGAGAGGAAAAAAGGGTAGAAAATCGTTACCCTTGAAGACCACGACTTCCTATATCAAGTTAGATATAGGAGCCTTCAAAACAGCAACCTCCGGGGCTGAGATGGAGCCTTGGTTCCGTGAGAACCTTTGGTTCTTGATGTGTGTGGGAAGTGTGTGTGGGATTGGTTGTATGGTGGGTGATTTTTGGGAGGATTAGTGTGTGTTTTGGGGGATATGGGAAGAGGGAGTAGGCTTCTGGGCGTATTCTCTGTAGAGGGGCACTGAGGAGTGAAGGAGGTGTGTCCAAAATGAGAGGTGAAGGCCTCTATTTATAGGCTGCATGCATGGGCTTATTATGTCGCACGACATAACAAGCCATAACCGTTTTCCTTCTAGAAACATGCAAGGTGGCAAGTTTCTAGAAGTTTTCTTGGCATGTTATGTCGCACGACATAACAAGCCCCTTCCAGTTCCTTCTAGAAACACGCAAGGTGGCAAGCTTCTAGAAGTCTTCATGGCCTAGTATGTCGCACGACATAAGTAGCCACATCCAGTTCCTTCTAGAAACATACAAGGTGGCAATTTTCTAGAAGGTTTTTCTTGAATTAAGAAAAATGTGTTTCTTAATTTCCAAGCAGTCCCTTCACCCCTTAGGTGGTTTGGAACAGTTCCGGAATTGCTCCGGAACTCTAGGAAAGTCTGGGGAATTGCCGGGAAACTTGCCGAAATTGCCGGGAAAATTAACCGGAAGGCATGAGCCAGATTTTGGTACTTACAGAAGCCCCTCGGCAATGTCACTTGCAGGGCGAGTGGGGTTGTCTATAGAAAAGGATCCAATCTGGCGAATGCCGAGACGGATCGGGTGACCAAGTTGGTCGAGAGGCTGGACCTTTTATGAAAGGCTACCTACGTATCCCAGGTGGGAATCAAGCCATAATCGTAGTTCGGAATCCACTGGGGAAAGGGGGTGTCATATGTGACGAATTGGCTGAACCTAAATTAGGCTACCTACGTATCCCGGAGGAATCAAGCCAGATCGTAGTTCGAACCTTTACTGGATCGAAATGTTATTCCTTCATTTAGGAATAACGGAGATCGAAAAAAGATAGCGAAATGTTATTCCTTCCTTCGGGAATAACGGAGATCGAAAGAGGTCGAAATGTTATTCCTTCATTCGGGAATAACGGAGATCGAAAAGAGATCGAAATGTTATTCCTTCATTCGGAAATAACGGAGATCGAAAAGAGATAGCGAAATGTTATTCCTTCGTTCGGGAATAACGGAGATCGCGAGAGAGGTCGAAATGTTATTCCTTCATTCTGGAATAACGGAGATCGAAAGAGAGGTCGAAATGTTATTCCTTCATTCGGGAATAACGGAGATCGAAAGAGAGGTCGAAATGTTATTCCTTCATTCGGGAATAACGGAGATCGAAAAGAGATCGAAATGTTATTCCGTCATTCGGAAATAACGGAGATCGAAAAGAGATAGCGAAATGTTATTCCTTCGTTCGGGAATAACGGAGATCGCGAGAGAGGTCGAAATGTTATTCCTTCATTCTGGAATAACGGAGATCGAAAAGAGATCGAAATGTTATTCCTTCATTCGAGAATAACGGAGATCGAAAGAGGTCGAAATGTTATTCCTTCATTCGGGAATAACGGAGATCGAAGGAGGTCGAAATGTTATTCCTTCATTCGGGAATAACGGAGATCGATAAAGGTCGAAATGTTATTCCTTCATTCGGGAATAACGGAGATCGAAAAAGGGGTCGAAATGTTATTCCTTCATTCGGGAATAACGGAGATCGAAAAAAAGGGGTCGAAATGTTATTCCTTCATTCTGGAATAATGGAGATCGAAAAGAGATCGAAATGTTATTCCTTCATTCGGGAATAACGGAGATCGATAAGAGATAGTGAAATGTTATTCCTTCGTTCGGGAATAACGGAGATCGCGAGAGAGCGAAATGTTATTCCTTCATTCTGGAATAACGGAGATCGCGAGAGAGGTCGAAATGTTATTCCTTCATCTTGGAATAACGGAGATCGCGAGAAAGAATGGATTTTGTAAAAAAGTAGGAAGGACTCGATAATTTTTGTAAAGAAAGTGGGACGTACCCAATAATTTTTTGTAAAAAAGTGGGAAGGACCCGATAATTTTTGTAAAGAGAGTGGGACGTACCCGATAATTTTTTGTAAAAAAGTGGGAAGGACCCGATAATTTTTGTAAAGAGAGTGGGACGTACCCGATAATTTTTTGTAAAAAAGTGGGAAGGACCGATAATTTTTGTAAAGAAAGTGGGACGTACCCGATAATTTTTGTAAAGAAAGTGGGACGTACCCGATAATTTTTGTAAAGAAAGTGGGACGTACCCGATAATTTTTGTAAAAAAAGTGGGACGTACCCGATAATTTTTTGTAAAGAAGTGGGAAGGACCCGATAATTTTTGTAAAGAAAGTGGGACGTACCCGATAATTTTTTGTAAAGAAGTGGGAAGGACCCGATAATTTTGAGAGATAGGATTGAAAATGCCAGGGGTAAAATTAATAAAATGAGCCACGGGGGTATATATATAAAATAGGCCACGGGGGCACTAGAAGGAAAATTTGATTGATATGATTGGAAATGCCAGGGGCACAAAGGGTAAAACAGGCCTATGGGGGACAAAATTGTAAAATTGAGCCTTCAGGGGCAAAGTTGTAAAACCAGCCACATGGACTTAGTATGTCGCACGACTTAGTATGCCAAGTGGCTAGGTTTGTCGCGTGACATGGGTAGCCTGAACTGTACTTTACAGAACCTTTGGAATTAGACTGGAATTGCCGACACGGGTTGGAATTGGGTGACCAAAGAGGTCACAAACCTGATCCCTTCAGGGCAATGGCAAAGAGATATTGATCCCTTACCATAAGGATGGAAACGGGGTGACCTAGGAGGTCAAACGGCCAATCCTACTAGGAATGTGCCAAAAAAAAAGAGGGGGTGACCAATGTGGTCATATAGTTAGGCTTTTATGAAAAGCTTACTCACCATTGAGGAATGGGGAAAGAAAAAAGTGACCAATGTGGTCGGATGGCTGGACCTTTTATGAAAGGCTACCTACGTATCCCGGAGGAATCAAGCCTTGGTCGTAGTTCAAGCCTCATCTAGACAGTTAGGAATGATGTCTAGGATCCTTGAGGTTTTGACAATTAATGGAGGTTGTCACCTGAGGAAGCTAAAGCTTACGTCACTATCGAGTGGATAGAGGTAGCTATAGCTGGAAAACTTGAGCATACTTCTCAATCTATGATAGAGGTAGCTAAAGTTGGATTTTTTTTTGACAATTAGGAAACTGTCGCCTGGTGTTATCTCGTTATAACGGAAGTAACGAAGGCGCTTTTGGGAGAAAATGTTATCATTAGCAATTGGCACGTTACTTGAGCCTAGGGGTGATTTTTTTTCTTGGAAACATGGTAGGGACTGGGTCTGGATGTACATATGGAATGTGTTTGGAGATTGTTTAAGACAGGTTTCAAGCAGGTGGGGTCGTATCCCTTGGGTGCGGACTGAGCTAGCATTGTTCTTTGAGATGTTGTCAACGTGGACTGGAATTCCCTCTTGGGCTGAGACTGGGTTTAAACTTCGGGTCTCGATGAATGTTCCTTTCTCACACTCTGGCATTTGAAGCTGATGCTGACAGGCTTTTACAACCAAAGACTAAAGCAGATGTCGAAGTGACCAAACCTCTCTTCGAGGGGTGGATGCGACTTATCGAAGCCCCGGTCTAAGGAAAAACTTTCAGCAAAGCCCCATGTCTTATTAAAGCAAGGAAAGATCTTTTCATTTGGCAAAGCCCCGGTTGGATGAACTGAGTAGGCGAAGTTTTAGGTTACGAACAAGTGACTTGGTGAAGCCCCAGTCTGGTGACCTAGCAAAAATCCCAATCTGATTGGTACTGCGAAAGTGATCCTGAGATTGATCTGACCAAGACTGAATCCATCTAGGGACCTAGTGAAGAACCCGATGCGAACCCCAAAAATGGCTAAAGAAGCCCCAGTTTAAAGAACCGGCTTGGCAAAGCCCCAACTTTGAAGAGTTTCAGGGCAGCCCTAGTGCGAATTGTAGCAGAAGAGGGAAAACCTATCCTTCTCTCTTTTTTTTATTTTGTTTAGTCAATCAGTCAACCTTAAGAAGATGTGAAAGAAAAGATTCTTAGAAATTTAGACATTCAGGGGCATATTTTGCGAAAGGTGGGAATAGATCCCGATGATGGCCTTATTCGATGTAGGCACAAAAACTCGCTTTGGGTTTGACTCTTTTGAGAGAGTATAAGCGTAGAAAGGTTGGTAAAAGTGTATGGAAGCCCCTTCTGACAGAAAATCAGTGTTTAGCACTATCTTTCCTAAGATGTAGAAAAGGAAGACTTGTCAAGACATCTGAAAACTTGTTTTATTTACAATGATCACAAGATTTCTTAAAACCCTTTATTGATGTTCGGGTTATTCAACCATTAATCATGAGGAGAAAGTCAACTGATGTCGCGGATCAAGGTTGGCTGGGTGTGAAAGAAAGCTTTGTGTATAGGGAGGTCATTGATGAGACCGGGTTTTCTGGGATCTGACTGTGTCTATGGGAGAGGTCATTTGATGAGACCGGGTTTTCGGGAATTTGGATGTGCTTATGGAAGAGGCCACTGATGAGACCGAATTTTCGGGAATTTGAATGTGTTTATGACCGGACCATTGCTGGTTGCCTACGTTCCCCTCATTGTTATCGACAACTTTCATTCTCTGAGCTTTGATTTTTGCCTGTCCGTCAAGCTTTTGATTGGCGGTGCTGGGTCCTTGGCCTCATTTTTTTTTATTTATTTTTTTATATATATATGTGCAACCCTGTTTTTTGCCTAGACTGCCCCTTTTTTGGATTTTCAGCCTAGCCGGGCATTACTCTTTTTGCACTAAGATTTTTTCTTCTTCTTTTTTTTTTATGTGCAACCCTGTTTTTTGCCTAGACTGCCCTTTTTTGGGATTTTCAGCCTAGCTGGTGTGATGATGTGCACCAAATTTCGCGGGGGAAAATTCGATTTTTTTGCGTTTCTTTGAAAAAACCAAATAAAACCCGGAAAAAGAACGGAGTCGCCACGCCATTTTTATTTTAAGGGCCAAAACTTTGAAAAATGCCCGAGATCAGAAATTTGGGTTCAGAGGTCATGTTACACGCCGGGAAGGACGTTAGTGTGCACCCGGAATGCCTCGTAAAACGAGTCTTCCAAGCTGAAAATCATTTGTGTGTGTGTGTGTGTGTGTATGTTTTGGCCAAAATAATTTGAAACTCAGAAAAGTAAAAATTGGGATATCTTTTTAAGACTTTAAACAGATCCCATGATTTTTTGGAAGATTTTTGGATTGAGATTTGGTACTCAAAAGACCTTTTGAAGTTGAGAGTCACTTCTGCCAGAATGAAAAAGGCAGTGGACCTTTGATTTTGAGATGGATTCAAGGGTCTTAAAACTTCATAATCTGGATAAACTTATAGAATGAAAGTTGTTCCAGACACCTTATATAAGATTTCTGCGAAGGAATTTTTCATTTTGGAGAAGATTTGAGGGGTCAAAACCTTCTGGAAATCTCAGATATGCAATCTGGATTTCCAGAAGCTGATGAACTAGCCTCTAAAAGAAAATTTGAAAAGAGGAGTTTTACTCACCCAAAAAATAAAGTAAAAATATTTCTGGAAAGCTCTGGATGTTGGCTACAAAAAGTGTTTTGTAGTCAACACCAAATTCCAAGTTTATCTGTGTCCAGAAATTAATACAATGGACTGGGATCTTGGAAAATTGCTACTGGACAGCAACTTCTCAAGAAAGAAAATATGATTTTAAAGGGGGTTTTGCATCCATGCTTGTCCCCATTTCCCTAGGTTTTGGTTAGTGATCACTTGACATTTTAGTGGTGAGTCAACTATACCAAACCATCCTTGGGGTACATTAGGACTAAGCACTTCATTTGCTTGGGAAGGGGATTTTTATCCTTTGAAAATGAGATTTGATGCTTGAAAATGTTTTTAGGGTTTTGAAAATGAGTTTTCTTTGCAAGAAAGTAAGAGAACTTGAAAATAATGTTGATCCTTGTAGAAGATCATCCATGGAGATGAACTTCCATGGTGATCTTCTTGGATCTAAGACAAGAAGATGAATGAACTACATTTTGTAGTTTGAAAATGCATGCATGGATGAGAGATTTAGGGTAAGAAGAGGGAGGTTATACCTATATTCTTTGTGCTTTGGGGCTTTGGCTTGAATGTATGAGTGTTTGAGGCTTTGAATGTAAGAGTGTTTGGGTTTGATTTGAGTGAGTGAAAGTTGGGAAGATTCAAGAGAAAAAGGTGACAATTCTTATAGAATTCTCACTGTTTTCTCGAGTATATTCGCCAAATACTGTGAATTGTGTTCTTCTTCCTCATTATTTTTGTGACTGGAGGGCTCAATTTATAGCCCTCTGAATTTTACAAACCTATCCGCGCGGATAGGACCTGCAGCGTGCACTGTTCATTAAATGCTGCTTCAGGCTTTGGACACAAGGAATAATCTTTTTTAAAATTCAAATTAAACAGCCAGATTATGTTCCAGCCATTTCTATTTTTGGTTTTTGACCATTTCTTTCACTTTTTTGATTCTTTTCCTTGGTTTATCCTTAAATAACAATGCCCATTTTGCCCTTACTTTGTTAGAAATGTTAGGATTGTTAGGAATTGTTAGAAATGTTATAACTTTCGTTAATTTTCTAACGAAAATACTAACAAGCTCAAATTGGAGCACTTACAGTAGCCCCTCGGCGACGGCGCTTTCGAAGGAAGCGGGGTCGTCGATAAGAGTAAGGCTCCATATTTGGCGGGATGATCGAGTGATCGGGTGGCTGAACCTAGCGATAGGCTACCTACGTATCCCGAATGGGAATCAAGCCCGTCGTAGTTCGGGTCTTTGACCCTGGAGATGATGGCGTTTTAGGTGCCTCGAACCTTGATGAGCGAGTTCTGCAGTCGATTGCTGAGAGAAACTCTGCTGGGGATAAGAATGACCATTTTGGTCTGGTGGCTGAAATTGTATATCCGTTTTGCTGGGGATAAGAATGACCATTTTGGTCTGATGGCTACCCGCTCTGCTGGGGATAGGAATGACCATTTTCGATCTGATGGCTATCCGCTCAGCTGGGGATAGGAATGACCATTTTTGGTCTGATGGCTATCCGCTCTGCTGGGGATGATTGCGATTTATCGCTTTCCTAGTGCTTGTGTGTGATAGCGTCTTAGGTGCCTCGAACCTAGGAGATGGCGTTTTAGGTGCCTCGGACCTTGGAGATGGCATTTTAGGTGCCTCGAACCTTGGAGATGGCATTTTAGGTGCCTCGAACCTTGATGATGGCATTTTAGGTGCCTCGAGCCTTGATGATGGCGTTTTAGGTGCCTCGAACCTTAATGATGGCGTTTTAGGTGCCTCGAACCTTGGAGATGGCATTTTAGGTGCCTCGGACCTTGGAGATGGCGTGTTAGGTGCCTCGGACCTTGGAGATGGCGTTTTAGGTGCCTCGAACCTTGGAGATGGCGTTTTAGGTGCCTCGGACCTTGATGATGGCGTTTTAGGTGCCTCGGACCTTGATGATGGCGTTTTAGGTGCCTCGGACCTTGATGATGGCGTTTTAGGAGCCTCGAACCTTGGAGATGGCGTTTTAGGTGCCTCGGACCTTGATGATGGCGTTTTAGGTGCCTCGAACCTTAATTGGGAAATGGCCTTTCGGTGGACTTTGTCTGCTGCCGAAGGAGAGGGTGACCATTTTGGTCGAGGGGCTGGACCTAATGATAGGCTACCTACGTATCCCTAGCGGGGAATCAAGCCCTTTCGTAGTTCGAGTTCTTCTCGAGATTCCGTTGGCTTTTGGGATTCCATTAACTTTGCTGGGGATTTTGTTAGCCTTTGAGGAAAATCGACGTATCATGCGGGAAATCGGTCTTACGTTTGACTTAGGGAATGATTTTGATGAAAGATACGGGATCTCGTTATCTTTCTCGGGGAGATCGGTCTTACGTTTGACTGCCGGGGGATGATTTTGATGAATGATACGGGATTCCGTTATCTTTCTCGGGGAAAATCGGTCTTACGTTTGACTGCCGTTGGTAATTTTGATGAAAGATACGGGATCTCGTTATCTTTCTCGGGGAGATCGGTCTTACGTTTGACTGCCGTCGGTAATTTTGATGAAAGATACGGGATCTCGTTATCTTTCTCGGGGAAATCGGTCTTACGTTTGACTGCCGTCGGTAATTTTGATGAAAGATACGGGATCTCGTTATCTTTCTCGGGGAAATCGGTCTTACGTTTGACTGCCGGGGAAGATTTTGATGAAAGATACGGGATCTCGTTATCTTTCTCGGGAAAATCGGTCTTACGTTTGATCGCTGGGAATGATTTTGATGAAAGATACGAGATCTCGTTATCTTTCTCGGGAAATCGGTTCCACGTTTGACTGCTCTGGAATGATTTTGATGAAAGATACGAGATCTCGTTATCTTTCTCAGGGAGATCGGTCTTACGTTTGACTGCCGTTGGAATGATTTTGATGAAAGATACGAGATCTCGTTATCTTTCTCAGGGAGATCGGTCTTACGTTTGACTGCCGTTTGATAATTTTGATGAAAGATACGGGATCTCGTTATCTTTCTCGGGGAGATCGGTCTTACGTTTGACTGCCGTAGGGTAATTTTGATGAAAAATACGGGATTCCGTTATCTTTCTCGGGGAAATCGGTCTTACGTTTGACTGCCGTTTGATGATTTTCTTGACAAGGGGTTGACTTTGGTTAACTTTGGTTAACTCTGCAGAGTCCCAGATTTTTAAAGGGCAAAAGGGTCATTTTGACCCTGACAATCCTATCCGCGCGGATAGGAGCGTGTTCAGAGGGTTTTAAATGAGGGGCCGCCCCCTTCTTCTTCCCAGTCTGTTTTTACAGAAAATTACGAGAGAGGAAGAGAGAAAACGCCCTAAGCCGCCATTGTTGTCCAAAAAGCTTCAAAAATCTTCCGATTTTCTTCGATTTTCAAGCAATGAAACACGGGGAAGGTGCTTTTCAAGGCCAAGGACGTGGCCCGGTAGCGGAGAGATGATTGGAGCTCGTCCGGATGAGGAGGCACTATACTCTTTCGCAATCGATTGCGGAGGAGCCCTACCCCGATGCTTGGCAACATTGGGCTTCTGATCCGAGTCTCCGAACGGTATACTTCGAATCTTTTCATTCCCTTTGTTGATTTTTTGCTTGAAATTGAATTTTGGGTGATTTTTGAATTTTTTTTTTGAAAATTCGAATGATTGATGTTCTTGGCTTTGAATCTTGATTTTGATGCTTTGCATGTTATGAGTATATGAGTAACCCAAAATGTGCATTTTGTTTGGGAAAAAGAATTGGCATTTTCGCCATTTTTTTTTTTGGTATCCAAAAATTATGGATGAAAATTGTGATTTTTTTTTTTGAAATTTGAATATTGATTTTTGATGATATGCATGTTGCAATGAATTTGTTGGTGTTCCAAAATGTGCATTTTGCTTGAGAAAAGAATTGGTATTTTGCCAACATGAGATGATGATATGAATGTATGATTTTTGATTGATTTTTTTTTTGAAAAGTGGGACGGATTTTTCCTCCCGTTGATTGAATGTATGCATGTTATTTTATGAAAATGGGACGGAGTTTTTACTTCCGTAGGATGTATGAATGTAGGATTTTTTTTTTTTTTTGAGATGATGAATGATGTGCATGCATGCATGGGAACTTTTTTTTTTTTTTTGAAAATGGGACGGAGTTTTTACTTCCGTTGACTCTTTGTATGAAAGATTTTTTTTTTTTTTTTGAATGTTGATTGGGATTTGTCTTCTTTGTGCGAGAAAAATGGGGCTATGCTCATTGTATGCTGTTATGCTGTCGAATTTTCTTTGAAATTTCATGATGCATATGTATGCTTCTTTTTTTTGCGCAAATGCAAATGCAATTTTTTTTTTGACATATTTTTTTGTTTTATTGCAGGGTGGAAACAACTACGTTACAGAGCAGCTGAACAAGATGAAGACTCGAGGATCGGTGGAGTCTGTAGTTGACTTGTGGGACCGGCTTCCGAATGCGGGCCGAGGAGCTTTGCCGAGTCCGAGACAGATTGTTGTCGAGACCGGGCTTTGGGAGTTTGTTGAGTGCTTGAGGGGATTGGTCAAGTTCCCTAAGAGCAAGGGCTTGATGTTTGCTTTGGCGCGGCCTTTGGTGGGGATGCGACCCACACGTTTCACTTCTTCTGGGGCGAGGCTACGGTTACGCCTTCTGACTATGCTGCGATCACGGGTTTGTCCTTTAATGGACGCAGCATTGAGTGGCGGGACGGCTACAGCGATGCGGATCTGCAGGCTCTTCTGGGATTTTCCCCTATTCCCAAAAAGGGGATGGGGATGAAGTATGCGGTGGTCTACGGGAAGATTGTGGAGACCATTGTGAGTTACGAGACTGGGGAGGAGAGGATAGGCGCCGATCAGATTGCCAGGGCTTTCTTGTGGTTTGCTTTTTCGAGCACCCTCTTTGGGCATGCTGAGGGGACGGCAGTCTTTTCCTTGCTAAGGTCCTTGGAGGACATGGAGATGGCTGGAGACGTCTCCTGGGGAGAAGCCGGGCTGGCAGAGCTTTACTTTGCTCTTGATAGGTACAGCCGGAAGTGTGAGCTCCTTGTCTTGCTTTGAGTTTGCCCTGGAGGTATAAGCTCTCTTTTTGCTTTCCCTTTTTTTTTCTTGAGCACACACTTTTCTTTTGCCTTTGGATTGATTGGATTTTTACCTTTCGCAGGTATGGGCGTTGGAGTTCTTCCACGTCACGATGTGGCGGCAGCCGGCGGGTACGAAGGGCGTATCCGGCCATGCACTCTTGATCCAAGCATGCCGGGAGAAGATAAGCTCCGGGGCGTGCGACTCTCGGATACGCTGGATTGCCTTCCTTTGACGGAGGTGAGACGGATGAGAGGATGATATTTTATCCCCAGGTTCGTTCCGAGGTGGCGCGGTGAAGGGCGCCGAGATTTGGGTGTGCGGCGGAGGATTACGAGAGGTCGACCTGCGATGCCTATTATACGGGAGAGAGGGTGACGCGCCCAGCATGGCGTGAACTCCCCTTTGAGGACACCGGTGGAGCCTCCCGCCGATATGATGCATCCGAGTGACAGATCTGCGACCTGGGATGATTACCGAGCCGGCCAGCACTTCTCGGATTTCGTAGCGATTGAGCCATACCCCGTATTTGTTTTGAGGAGGCTGAGGATGCCCCAGGTTCTGGATAGAGAGGGGCTTGGGATCCCGCGATACCCTCGGACGGATTTTTCATATATCCAGGATGGGGTCCGATTGAGGGTGCGAATCCCTCGGCTGAGCGGCTTCCACGAGCTTTCCGGCCTCGCTCGGGTATGAAGGTATGGCTTCTCTTTCTTTTTTTTTTTAATTTTGTCTTTTCTTTTCTTTCCTGTCATCGTTTTTCGCCTCAACTATTTCTGACACTTTTGCTTTTGTGCAGTTTTCGGAGGTGGTCGTCGAGAAGCTGACGAAGCAAGTGATCGGGGCTAAGAGATTCATCAGGAGGATGGTG
>JAFEMH010007045.1:0-103738 GCA_022495995.1 Adenophora triphylla var. japonica
AAAACCCTATTTCACCCGAGTTAATCCAATAAAAGAAAAAATATCTAAATTCTATTTCAAAACAAATTCTAATAACTTATTAATTTTTAATTTAAAGAACGTTACAAATTATACTTTCACACATTAACAATTAGACTCACAATATAAGATGTACCAGCCAATAAATTATACACATAATATGTCATATTTATTTACATTAACTTACATCATGAACATAATTATGATATTTATTTTCAATTTAATCCTTATTTAATTTTGAGAAAAAAAATCAAAATCCAAAAAAAACACTAACAATTGTGTTAAAAATGAAAAAAAATCCCAAACCCTCCGCCTCTCTCCCCTCATCAAACTCCAACCCACTCATTCCTCTCTCCTCTTTTAAAATACCAATTGTACACCAAAAAATTAAAATGATGACCATCTTTCCCTATATTCATCTACGTATAAATGCACAATTTTTTGAGAGATCGATAGAAAAATCATCACAAATTTAGTAATACTTTATTTACTATAGCTTCAAAGATTTTTTTAAGAAAAAATTAAATAAATTGGTTTGATGTATCGAACTAAAATAAACTCCAATAATAACCATATTACCCCATCCTACTTATTAAATAGAAACTCAAACTCACATTCATCACACTCCTTCTATATATATATATATATACATATATATATAAATTAAATAACCCTAGTTATATTTTATATATACACTAATGATTTTGTTTACACATATTCAAACACAATTTCAACTCATCATCCTATACTTACTATCACTTTTTATTTTATTTTATATTAACTTTATTTTTTTTATTAAGTAAAAATATTATTTTTATTATCATTATTATTATTATATTATCATTTATACTGGGTTAAAAAATATTTCAATAACTTAATTAATTTTTCACTTTAAACAGAAATTGAGAAAATTTCTAGCAAAAGGATAATTGGCCACCATATTTATATTTAAAAAAGAGGAATTTTTTACGTGTCCAAAATCGTATGAAATAAGTCTCTATTTAAAGAAGAAAAAATAAATTATGAATTCCCTGGTGTAAAAAAATTAATTTAATATATAATAATTGAGGTCGAAAAGAACGTATCGAATTAAAAAAAAATCTAAAATCCATCCACCCAATAGTGGGGTTCCGCCACGTGTCCAAAATAAAAACAAAAACAAAAAAAGTGAAAAGGATCTGAAAAAATAAGTGCGCCGTTGTCGAACGCGTGCGACACGACCAATGAGCGAAATGTCGTATTTATTTACATTAACTCATCACTGAAACATAAATTAATGATATTTATTTTCAATTTAACTTATTTAATTTTCTATAGAGAAGAAAAAAATCAAAAAATCCTAAAAACACTAACAATTGTGTTAAAAATGAAAAAAAAATCCCAAACCCTCCGCCTCTCCCATCAAACCCAACCTACTCACTCCTCTCCCTCTTTTAAAATACCCAATTTTGTACACCATAAAAAATTAAAAATGATGACCATCTTTCCCGATATTCGCCCTCTGTATATAATACACAATTTTTTGAGTACCGATAGAAAAATCGACAAATTTATTAATACTTTATTTACTATGTTTCAAAGATTTTTTTAAGAAAAATTAAATAAATTGTTTGATGTATTGAAATAAAATAAGCCCAATAACCATATTACCCAATCCCACTTATTAAATAGAAACCCAAACCCACATTCATCACACTTCGCCCTATATATATATATATATATATATATATATATATATCTACTCGAGTAGATGCGTCAATTTATGCGCGTGTACGACACGCGCCATTTTCGGTCCTATCAGCGCCTGCCACGTGGATTTTTGGCCGGGTTATTTGCAATTTCGCCCCGATATGAAATGTCCAAAATGCTCTTCTTTGTTTTATGTATCGAACTACAATAAACTCAATAAACATATTACCTCATCCCACTTATTAAATAGAAACTTAAACCCATATTCATCACACTCCGCCCTATATATATATATATATATATATATATATATATATATATATATATATATATATATATATATTTAGATATAGATTATTATTATATTAAATAACTCTATCTACTTTATATATACACAATAATTTTGTTTATACATATTCAACACCATTCCAACTTATCATCCTATATCCCATCACTTTTATTTTATTTTATATTTTGTATTTTTTTATTAGTAAAATTATTATTATTATTATTATCATTTACAATTAAAAAAAATATTTCACACTTAATTAAGTTTCACTAAAAAGAAATTGAAAAATTAGCAAAGGATAATTAACAAATTAAAATTTAAAAAAGAGAATTTTTTTCTGTGTCCAAATTAAATGAAAGAAGTCTCTATTTAAAGAGAAAAAAAATTAAGAATTTTGGTGTAAAAAAAAACTAAAAAAAAATTAATTTAATATATAATAATTGAGGTCAAATAAATCGGAGTAAAAAGAAAATCTGAAATTCATCCAACCAATCGTGGATAGCCACGTGTCAAGTTTCCAAAAAAAAGGGAAGGGCTGCAGAAACGCGCTGTTGTCTCCGCTTGGATCTCACGCGCCGTTGAAATAACGGAAATGCCCTTCATTTGGTCTAATCAAGGTATGCCACGTGGATTCATCCAACTTAATCTCACTTATGCCACGCTATGAAATCTCGAAATTGCCCTTGGTTTTGGGGGGAAAGCAAGACTTTCTTGCTTTTATATATATAGAGATAATATTTCAAAGCATGATAAAAATTTAATAAGTATACACATAGAACAGAAATTGCCACCCATATTCTATTCTAAAGTCACGTGGAGTTTCACGTGCCATCATTCAATAAGTTTATGCAATAAATTTAATAAAATTTCAAACTGGATATCTTACTTAAGATTTAAGAGGGGTTAAGGGGTTAAGTTGACTCAAAATAAAACTAATCTAATTCTAATAACATTTAAATAAAATATCGGATATTCAAATGAGATACACTTATGGTTTAAATTTTGAAATGTGAAAGTTTTCATAGTGATTATTGTGTTTAGTTTCAATATGTAAAACTGTATGCGATGTGTAAATATTGTATCTTTGATTTGGATATTTTGAACCATAATATCTTTTTTCACCCCATCCCATCTGATTTGAATATTTTGAACCCCTCTCATTCCAAAATGAATGCTCATTTGGAATATATTTTGAATCACAATATCTTTTACTTCTTCCATCTCATAATGAATGTTCAACTGAAATTAAAAATCATTTTGAAAAGATTGATTTTCAATAGAAAAAAATCATAACCATTCTTACTATTTATTTCAAAAATTTAGTTTTGCAAAAATATAGTAATAAACTAAAAAAAATAAAATAATTTAAGGACAAAGTTATTTGAATGTAAGTTTCAAAAGGTCATTCATTTTGTGAAAAATAAATAAAGAACATTTAAAAATAACTATATAGAAAAAATCAATGTAGATAAAATGTAAATTTGAGGATTTTGGTTGTTTTAATATTATATATATATATATATATATATATATATATATATATATATATATATATATATATATATATATATATAATTAGAACAAACTAACTCTTTAAATTTATACTCTTCATGGTTGAGTTTATCAAGTCAATTATTATAATGTGATCAACTCTTCTAAGGTTATATTTTAAATTTATACACTTTTTAGATATGTATCTTTGAATGTAATTATGACGTAAAATTGCTCACGAAACAAGCTTGATGAGTTAAAATGGGGACAATAAATAAAATTTTCTGCTTTTAAGTCATGTATAGGGATATGATATAAAAATTTTCGTATTCAATCAAAATAACAACAATAATTTCACTATTTAAAAAAAAAAATTGAATGGATGCATATACCCGGTACATAAGATAAAAAATAGTCCAACTTTAAATTAAGTGATCAACTTAATTAATATTGACTAAAAATTTCCTCACGAAATTTAAAAAAATTGCTAATGATAGTATTTTTCATGATGCATCAAAATATTCTTTTAAAAATTTAATAAAGATAATTAAAATTTTAAAAGTATTGGTGAAAGTTTAGTTGAGTTGATCACAAATAACACTTTGACTATATTTTATTAGAACAATGAGAGCAACTTTTTTCAGTCTTCAATCGGGCCTATGTAAAAATCAGTAGGTTTGCTAAATTTATAAGATAATAATATTAAGAAAAACATTGTTTAAATTAGATAAGAAATTCACATGAATTCAAATATTAATTATATTTCCATCCATCCCACTTTATTTAAGATAAAAATTTGGTCACAAGAATTAAGAAAAAGTAAGAGAGAGAACTACCAGAAGAATATGTTGTGAGTATTCAAAGTAAAATAGGAAAGAGAATACAAGATAGGAATAGTAAAATTTTTTGTTATTTATGACATTCTCAAGTGAAGTTGGACGGACAAAAAAGAAAATTAGTCGACAAGGCATAGCAATAACAATTTCTAACAAACCAATTTGTCCATCACGTGCAAATTACTAAGACTTAACTGAGGATTTAATGAATTATACACAAAACTCTGTGATGGGTTATTTTAACCCTCTCGTAATAAACCTCACAAGCGCACAAGGGTCGCGTGTAGCGTGTGTGCAAGTAAGGGTCGATTCATGAGGACTATGTGTATGACCAAGTTAATTCAAACTGTGTACAAAGGAAAGGTAATCAAGGGGGGTTTGATTTTGAATTAAACTAATGACTAACTTAAACAATTAAACTAAATCTAACAAATAACAAATAGATAAGCAAATAAGCAAACAGGTTTAACGATTAATAGAAAGAATTCACGAGTTTGACTTCGATAAAGTGACTAAACCATGCTAGCAATTTGGATAAAAAGATTGGTACTTTCCTAGGGTTCGTTCACAATAAAATAAGATTGGGACGGTTAGGCGGCCGAATTGCAATCTATCAATCTCAATTAATCACTTTTTGCAAATCAAGTCCAAGCAATTAATCAAGAAGGCAAATATATAAATGAACACAAGAACCTAAATTAATTTGCTTTCTATCACGGTGGCAAATCAATTTAATCAACAAAGATATATCAAGCAACAAATCCCAATTCAATGGTGAAAAGTTGCTAAAGATAGAAACTTTATGAACATCTTTGGAGATCTAGAAATTTATCAAATATAAAAAGATAAATTAGACTAGCATGGATTAAATCACTAAATCTACATCAAATCCATTAATTAAGAACTTAGCTACACATAAACATAAAGATAGAAAATATAATACTAAATAAAAAAAAGAAAACTTACAAAAAGATGAAGAAAATCAAGATCTCCCCAAAATGGGAGTAGCCTCTCTTTTCTCCACAAAATAAAACTTAACCCTAAAAAAATATAGCATCCTACTATTTATATCTAAAGTGAAAGACTGATTAAGGTCTAAAGTAGGATAAGGCCCAAACAAAGTAAACAAATAAAACCAAGGAGGCCCAACTTGAATCAAGGCAGTTGGCTGGCTGGAGCTTGACCTTGGCGCTGAGGAAGGACTTGGGCTACATTGACTTGGGCTTGGACAAGGAGATGGCCGGCCGATTGAAGCTGGATGGGCGCTGAAACAAAGGTCAAGGCAGGCAAGGGAAGTCAACGGGAAAATGGTTTGGTGCGGTCGCCCCAAAGTTTGGTGCGGCCGCCCTAACCTTTCGGTCAAAACTGATTTTTTCAGTAATTTTCAACAAGCCCATGCCACTGAAATTCCCAAAACGCCCTTGCAACTCCGAAACACCTCAAAAGCCCCCAAAGTTTGCTTCGCTCCATATTTTCATCTTTTCTTCATTTTCAACCACCAATTTTCCATCTGAAAATAAAACAACACTAACAAAACAATTAAACTACCTTTTTACTCGAAAATTTTGCAATAAATAGAGTTTAGAACATATAAAATGGATATGCAAACATATCCATCACTCTGATTTGACTAAATATTGACATTACAAGCCTATATCAACAAAATTTCCAACAAAAGTAGTTTCTCTTGGCTATCTGATATGGTATGCGAAAATCTTCAAATTCACCGGCAAGAAAGAACTTAAAATTTTTATTTTAAAATGATTATCACGCATACCATACAACGTTCAATATGATAGACAACATATTTTTTTTCACAAATTTTGAGGTAATCATGATTCTAAATTTTTAATACACGATCAAAATTGATCTTATCAAGCGCGCCTACATAATATGTCATTAGATTTTGATTTAGTTTGTATAGTTTATTATTTAGATATAATATTATTTTCATTGCTAATTAGTAATATTATAGTGAATATATTGACGTTAGGACATATTTTGAACAAACAAATTAATTTATTTGCTTAACCATTGTATTCTAGCGTGATTTACTTTTTAAAAATTAAATATTACAAATTAATTTATATGTATCTTTAGTTATAAGTTATAATATTAAATTATGTGTAAGCGCAATTTTTTTCATAAAAGAAATGATTTTTTAATTAGAAATTATCTTGATAGAATGTAAATTAAATATGCATATATTTTTTTATTTAGACATATTGCACAATATCATTTACTTTTTTTGTTTCTCGAACAATTTTGATCTCTTTTAGATAAAATATGTACATTATAAGTATATTGCACAAGATTTAAGGAAAAGTTAGAGAGATAATTGCTAGACCTGTCAATTTGATATAACGGGACGAGACGGGCCTATGAAATCCCGCAACTTTGCGGAACGGGACGAGACGTCCCGAATTTCTCGCTGGCCAAAAATTCTTTGTTCCGTCCCATCGCACCTCGGGACGCGGGCCAATACGGGCTATTCCGGGACGAGAAAACGCTAATATTATAAAACTAAAATCCAACTGAGATGATGCCAAAACATTTAATTAACAATATATGATTAATTATTACGATCCAACAAACATAAAAACTTTTTAAATTCATAAAATAACTTAATCAACACCAAAAGAAAATGGATAGTTAAAAAAACTAAGAACTAAGTATTAAAATGCCTTTGGGATTAATAAATTAAAGTTAAATTAAGATTAAAAAAATGCAGGACATCTCGTCCCATCCCGCATTATCTCGCGTCCCAAAAGGATGTCCCAAATAGGCCCGCTTTTATAAAGGATTATAGCATATTATCCCATATCGTCCCATTTGTAAGGCGGGATGAGACGTCCCGACGCTACGGTCCCAAATTGACGGCTTCAAGAATTAGCGGGAGAAGATGTTGCGAATATTCAAAGTAAAGCAGAAAAGAAAATGAGTGAAAGGAATGGACAAACTTTGTTATTTTGGACAAACTCAAGTGAAATTGGACGTACCAAAAAGAAAATTAATCGGCGGGGCATTAAAATAACAATTTCTAACAAACTAATTTGTCCATTACGTGCAAATAACTAAAACTTAACGGAGATTTAACTGCACAAAAACTGATTTGACAAAATATTAACATTACATACCCTATATAACAAAATTTCCTACGGAAGCAATTCCTATTGGCTTTCTGATATGCTATGTGACAATCTTCAAATTCATCGACAATAAGGATTTAAACTTCTTATATATGAAAATGATTATCACGCACATCATACAATCTATATTATAAATGGTAGTTGTCCACCTCACCATTGTGAACAGTACTATGAATAGTTTCAATGACCGAATTTCCCATTTTGCCCTCACTATTTTGTCACTTTCCCATTTTGCCCTTAAAATTTTTTTAATTAAAAAAAAAACGTGTCCTCGGACACGGGCTTATTCTAGTGACATTATAATGTACAACATATTTTTTACAGGTTTTGAGGTAACCATGAATCGATTGTTTTATTACATGATCAAAATTGATCTTTATCATGCGCGCCTAAATAATATGTTTATTATATTTTGGTTTAGTTTGTATAATTTAATTTTTAGATATAATATTACTTTCATTACTAATTATTAGTAATATTATATTGAATATTTTTGGGTTGAGATGTAAGGACATATTTTGAACAAACAAATTAATTCATATATATATGTGAAGGATTTAAAAAATTAAAAGAGAATTATTATAGCAATTATAAAATAATTGACAGCCATATACATAGGTGTATTACATGCTAAAGATAGTTGTTGATGTTTATTCCTCCAATTCTTCTACATCCAATTTCAAGCACAATCAACCCCCACTGGATCTTCATCCATTAATTTTATTTTGCAGACAAAGATATCATAAATAAAAGTGAAAAACAATGTTTCTCAAAATTTCAATTCACTTAAGACACAGTAACTAAACTTCAAACTTACAAATTACATATGAAATATGAAAAATAAATTAAGGACAAACTTCTAACTAATGCGAAAAGATTCATTACATTTACATTTTCATAGAAAAAAAATTATTTACTTGCCTTTAATTTAAGCAAGTGTTGTTTAAAATCTGCATATATATATATATATATATATATATACATTATAAACAAAGAAAATCAATAAATAAGTAAATAAACAAATAAATAATGAATACTATATTTTATTGACAAATATATTGAAAATAAAAGTGAACGCCAATGCTACTCGAAATTTCAGTTCACTTAAGACACTTTAACTAAATTTTGAACTTACGATCCAAAAATATTTCTTATATTCACTTTTTTATAGGTAAGCATAGTATTATTGTTTGGGTTTAAAAAATAGTTATAGAGAGAAATGAGCAGAATATGTCATTTGGTTAAGAGTTGGATAGTGTGTTAATGATGAGTTTTTGAGTTGGTGTAATTGTGAGAGATAGGGGTAGATATGTCATTTGACTTTATAGCTATGAGGTAATTGTGGTGCCATAATCTCTGCATTTATTACATTTATATAAAGAAAGCTTGAAAGAAATATATTAGGCCACTATTTTGGCTTGAGGGAAATTTGGGCGGATTTTTTTTTTTTTTGTTTAATTAAGTGCTTATACACTTCAACTTTTGATTTTAAATGTTGATAGGTCAAATCAATTTTGCAAAAATCCAAGGGAGGTGGAAATCCATTTTATTAGAATTACGCCCCTATTTAATATAAATAACCTATGTATATATTGGAATATTGTCTCACAATTTCATAAAAAATAACAGTGGTGTCTCAATTGGGACGTATTTGACAAATTAGTTAAACAATTTTTGTGGGTGTCATCTTTTTTTTTTTTTTTTTTTTTTTTGATTTTTTTATCAAAAACTATCTCAAAAAAGATGCTATTTACAAAAAAAAAAATGTAAGTTGTGATATACGAAAAACTACTTTCCTTTTCTTTCTTTTTTTTTGATTTTTTTTTTTTATATTTTTTTGAGTTTTCGGTTAAAATAACTAATAAATGCAATTATCAGTTTTTATAACTGACAAATGATCAAACAAATGATAAATTCATTTATCAGTTTTTTAAAGAGTGTTTTGTGCTTGACTTTTTTTATTAATATCAGTTGTTTATAACTGATAAATGCATTTATAAGTTATTTGACATATAAATATATAAAAAAGTAGATTTTTATAATATTCAAGGTGTTTTATGTAATATCCAACTTGTATAAATATCCATCTTTAAAAAGTAATTTTGATGAATTCTTATTTTTGGAGTTTTTACCTTCGTCTATATTACAGTTATCTTGATAACAATTTATACTCCCTCCGTCCCAAAATGTTTGTCCCATTTGACTTTTTTGTTGAACTTTGACCACAAATATATGACAATTTAATTATGTTCATGAAATTCTAAAAATTCCTATTGATTCACCATTAATAATATTATCAACAACAACTTTTAGAATTTCATGAACGTGATTAATCTCTCATAAATTTGTGATCAAAGTTCAACAAAAAAGTCAAATGGAACAAACATTTTCGTGAGGAAGTATTAAATATTGAGTTAGAAGTTTCATTTTAGAAGAGACATGCTTGTATAAGAAAATGCTTAGGATATCTTACCCTCAAAAAGTAAGGGAAAAACTAAGATTAGAAAAAAGTTTACGCAAATATATTAACATGTTGTCTTTGTGTTTCTTACAGGGGCGGATTTACTATTGTGCCAAAAAAAAAAAAAAAAAAAATTTTTTTTTTTTTTTTTAAAACGACGTCGTTTTGGTTTAGAAGAAAAAAAAAAAAAGAAAATTAGTTTAAACGCTGTGAAAAGAGAACAGAGAAGGAAAAGAGAAAAGAAAGAAAGAAACGAACGAACGGACGCTAAGCCCGCAACTTCTTCCGTTCGTCTCCGGTCTCCTTCGGCCTTCTTCCTCCTTCGTCGCCGCCGGTCACCGCCTCACCGGCCTTCATCAATGGACGACACATCCCCTCCTCCGCAACCTCCTCACAAAACCAAGAAGATTTTGTCGAATAAAAGGTAAACCCTAAAAATCTAAAATTGCTTCAAATAAAAAATTTCACATTATTGATTTATTTATTGGTTTGTGATTGAAATATTTTGGGTTATTTGGTTCATTATAATTGATTTTTATTCGAATTTTGAAATTTATTGGGTTATTTGAATAATTGATTTATGTTGGATTGGATGTTGATTTGTTCTAAATTCTACAAACTTAGTTTAATTGATTTTTTGATAACATTGGTATAGGTTGGATCAATTCTTTACGATGACTCCGAAAAACAAATCAAGCACTAGTGTTCTTTTATCTTGTAATTGTTCAGTCATTCATCAATGATATTGCATAATGTTCTCTTGTCATTTAGTTTGTTATCTTTTGGGAGTCATGAATCGTACACGGCAGCTGTTTTAGGTCTCATTTTTCGTAAGAAGTAAAGCAACAGTTAAGAGCATGACATTATTAATTAGATCTTTCCTTGCGAATGACATAGTATCTGTAATTCTATAGAGCCAAAACTGTTTCGTCTTTGAATTTGATGAGCTGAGTGAGAATGTTACTTATCTAAGAAATTGAAAATCTGTGAATGCCAACTTGATATTTCAATCTAACACTTTTATCTCTCTCTCAATTTGTAGTTATTGATGAGCACATTTTTGTTTGTTTCATTACAAGCTTTTGAAGATAGCATTATAGAAAGTCTCCTCTTTGGTTTACTATATTGCATCAACCAATTCATCTTATTAGGAGTTGTATTTTGGCTAACTGGTACTGTGTTTTGTAGGCGAGGAGATCTCCTTTGGCAGATCACCCTCCATCAACAGGGATATTGATCTTGATGCTGCACGAGTTGATCCTTATTCAGAATCTCCTCTTGGATTTTTACAGCATATTGCTTTTAAGTGTGGAGCCAAGGTATGATGAAAAAGAATCTTCCTCCTTTTGTAAATTTATTTTAAATCTTTCATCTTCGCAAAATGTTATCCCAGCATGCTATATTTTATTTGTGTATATTTATATATGTAAACGTATTGAATCTTAGTTTTTTCGCGTCAATTTTTTTTTTAATAAAGAATAGGCAACACCAAAACTTTAGGTGTAGATCCGCCACTGGTTTCTTAGTACAAGTTTCGTAATTTAAAAATGTGGTTAAAGATCAAATCCAATTATTTTTTCGTAACAATGATATAGTTTTTTTCTGTTTTTTATTTTAATTAATTAACTTTGTGATTCTCTGTCGAGTATCGACGGGTTACTCACTAGTATGTATATGTAAAGATAAAAGAGTAATTTGAGTATTCTTACGACAATTATCATTATATATATATATGGGCAATATTTTAAATATTCAATTCAAACAGTTGATCCATTGCCAATTAATCAAATAAAATACTAATCAATTAGTATTACATAAAAAAATTGTGAAGTGCAGAAAATATTATTTATAACTATTCTTGTTACATTATACTTCCTCTGTCCCGCTCGAAGTGTACCAAAATTATTCATGCATGGAAATTAAGAAATGAATATATATAATGCAAAAAGTGTCTAGTGAAATAAATATTGTGAGTATGAAAAGTAATGTAGAAAAGAGAAAGTAGGGTAAAGAATAGTTAGTTGATATTTATTGTGAGTATGACAAGTGAGTTTCACAAATAAAAAGTAATAAAAAACTTTCCTTTTTTGGGTTGAGACATTTTAAATGGGACACCCAAAAAGGAAAGTTAGGACACTTCGAGCGAGACGAAAGTAGTATGAAATTCAGATTTTTTTTTCATCATTATTTTATTTTATGTATCACAATTTTTATCATCAGTAATTTAAGATTTTTTAACCCATAATTTAAGAGAATTCAGAAAATCTGAACGCTTTATTACAATGTAATACCAAAGTTACAAAAAAACTCTCACAAAATATTACTCACAATCACAAACAAACGGTATTGTCAATAAGTGATTGAAGGTTGTGTTTGTAGGATTCGTCCAGTCAAATTTTGCCAAACTCTATTTATGACTAAAATTTTGAAAAAAATATTTAATTCCTCCGTCTCAAAATGATAGTCTCATTTTTATTTTTCACTTGTCCCAGAAAGTTAGTTAGATTTTTAAAATTAAGGATTTAGAGTCACTGAAATTCCAAAATTTATAAGGTAATTTTAAAATATTTGAAAAGTCAAATGGGACTATCATTTCGATACAGAAGGAGTAAATGATTTAGTATATTCCTAACATTGCCCTATTACAATTACTTGTAACTATGCAGAAGCGGATTCTCTACTCCCCATTTGTTATACGTTTCTTCTTTAGCTTTACCCCGGGGATTGAAATTCCTGCCAACTTAGGATTTTGACTCCACCTTCGCCAGGTCAAAGCGGCATTACTCCATAATGTCGACACGATTTCACCTTCTCGTCCGGCCTCTTCCCACGTTTAACATTTCCCTATTGACCATCTCTCACATTAAGTGTGTGCGCTATAATTAATACTCCCTTCTTACCAAATGAGCGAAAACTTATTTCTTTTTTCGTCTATTACACGTGAGTTGACATCGTCTAAAATAACAAAGTTTTTACATTGTTTTTTTCACTCATTCTCTATGCTACTTTACTTTTATAATCACACCACCAATCAACTTACTATTTCTCTAACTTATTCTATCTTCTATTTATTTTCATGCTCACAAATACCTTATTTACACTAATTCTCTCTCCTACTTTTCCTTAATTCTTATGCCCAATTTTTTGATCTCCACTCACGTTAAAAAGGAGGAAATGCAAGTTTTTAATTTAACTATTCTAATAGTATAATAATATATTTTCATTATCACTTTTAGCAGAGGTGAAACCAGAAAATATTTCAAAGGCGAAATTGATTTAAAAAATTATTGTGCTTATCATATTGAAATTTGACATAAGATGAGTAAAAATGACATCATAATACAAATTTTATCATAAAAGAGAATCAAAATAGATAAATATAATATTTTTAATGTATATTTTAAGAGGATAAAGTGACCCTACATGGTGGCTTCACCACTAGCTTATAGCTTATAAGGAGGTCCAATTATATTCTAAATGAACTCTCACTTTTGTAACAACCATTGTACTAATTTGATCACTAGGTTAAACTTGAAAATTCAATTATTTTTCATTACAATATAGTTTTTTTAAAAAATATCACAATTTTAAATAAGCTATTTTGTTTTTGTCAAACATAAAAAAAAAAAATTAAAAATACTACATTTAAGGAGAGAAATAATATAAATAATAATAAAATTATAGTACACATATTAAGGAGGTGCACTATAAATAAATAAATACAAATATCACATACTCCCTCCGTCCACATACTTACTTCACATTTTTTATTTTGGGCGTCCAAATATATATTTCACATTTTGTTTTTTACTTAAAATGGAAAGTTTATATCATTAAAATATTAACCCTACCCCACTCATTCTCTCTCCTACATTATTTTAATACTCACAACAACATTATAATTTACTATTCCCTCCACTCATTCTCTCTCCTATTTTATTTTCACACTCACAACACTTTCAATATAATATTTTCTCCTTAATTTACGTGAGTACAGTAACTGTGAAGTAATTATGTGGACGGGGGAGTATTTGACCAAACATTAACCAAATTGTAAAAATAGGTGTTTCCTAATTATACAAGTAAAGTTTGGCGCAAACATAAACTTCCATCCCCTCATTATAAAACTATGGCCTAACCAATCTCTCTCTCTCTCTCTCTCTCTCCACAAAGCAATCGTCTTCATCCTACCGTACGATCATTTTCTGACTTCGCCGGCGTCAACCTCTCCTCCGGTACGTCTCCCCCTTCTAATTTCATCTCCCATTTCTCTTTGCTCATATATTGATCATCCATCTCTCGCGCTCTCTGTTGTTTATACACCTGTTTCTCTCTCTCTCTCTCGGTTTAATCGTTTTGTCTTTTTTTTTTCCTAATTCCTCTCAATTTGTTCAATATGTAGCGGTTTATTTTGCGATTTCGATCGTTTGTATAAATTAGCTTTGTTATTGTTTTGTGGTTGATGTTTGCCTGTTTCTGAAGTCTAATTATCAGTTTCATCGACGTGAATTGAAATTAAATTCCGTTTAACTGCTGATTTTGCTTGCAGATTAATGTCAACTGTTTTTTTTTTGTAGTTCCGATCATCAATTTGTGTTGGTTGTTGATAATATTGAAGGTGATGTTTGATCAGATTCATCATCATGCTTTTGGATTGTATGTTCTTGTGTTTCCCACTTCCCCTCATGCTTAGATTGCAGGCTCAGCTATATATTTATTTGTGTGTGTGAGCGTGGTAAGTGGAGAATAGTAGATAGTCTTAGTGGTTTAAGTGGATCGGAGGGTTTATGGATAGTTTTTTGTCTGTTTGATCAGGCCGTCTTCATATAAATCTAACATATATAGGTGTATACATACATACATAATGCATCGGCATGTGATAGCCGTGATCTTCTGGTACCGGTGTCGTTCATCTTACCCGATCGCCTTGCTATTTATGGTTGTTCATCCTGCAAACAAGACTGGGTATGAACTTTATATTGTAAAAAAAAAAAAAAAAGCCTCAGAAGTACAATATGATGTTTTAGCAGCAACAGGATTTCCTATTATCTGTATTTGTTAATTGATATACTTGGCCTGCTTCTCACTAACTTAAAATTATGCCATTTATTGGAATCTTGTAGGTGAGAAAAGTTCCTATCCAAAGCGGAGAACCCTCGATTTTGAGTTTGATTTACTATTCTGCAATAGCATTATCTTTATCTAGTGATACTCCATCTCTTCCCCATTGGAAGAGATTCCTCCTTTTTAGTAAGCAAGATATTAACAACTATAGTATCTCGAGTGATGATGATGAGTCTGATGACTAGAATTTTGGTACAAAGACATTTAATTATCTCATAAAACAGAGAATGTTTGATGACATTGATTTCCTGATGTTTGTATAGGCTTAGGTCTTACTGCAGGTTCAGGGTGTTCATGATTAGTTATTCTTCTTTATTTGATTAGACATGTCAAACACAAGTGCTTGGAGGCATTAGCTTGTTGGTTATCAGGTCCCGCTGGTGAGTGGTAATTCATATTCATTAATATCTTTTTTTTGTTTCCGCATTTTGTTGGATCATATAGGTTCCTTCATATAGGTTTTCTGCACTGTCACTTGTTACCTGATGAATATCTTCATGGCTTCTTTTTCTTTTCAGTAAACTTGGTGTTTGAAGTTTCTTACTCACTTCAAATGATTTGAGTGAGCGTAGATCAAACCAAAACCTTCAACACCATGTCATTTACATTTAATAATTTCAATGTTTAATCTCTAGGAAATATCTTATATTTTTTACTCATTTATGTACTTTCAATTGAGATGTTAGATGCATCCAGTTCTACAAGCCTCATCTTGTAGATGCTAATTCAGCCTTTCAACTTGTCTAGTCATCTTGATAAATTGTGTTGCATTGCAGGCACTTTTGGTTTATCCTAAGCATCAGAAGAATGTTCTCATTTTGAGTACAACGTTCCTTCCAAGATATGATTTGTATGAACAGCTACACTTATGTGTTATAGCTCTTCATTTATGCTGGAGTCATAGAGATTTGCTTATGAAATTTCTGAAGTACAAATGATGCTTTGTACATGCTGAATATTTGACAAAATACAATTATAAATTCAAGGGTGGAGAGTTAGATGTGCGCTTATCTTGGCTAAAGATTTGACTCCGGGGTGCTACGCCTCAAGAGTCATAAGTTTCTATGAACAAACCATATGGTGATTGGTTTCGTAGTATACCTTTTATGGGAGGTAATGTTCATATGGGTTGACATTGTGATTGATCTAAGGTAATGGTGATTTATCATGATCTAGAAATGATGTTTAATATTTTCCTTAGATGAAACATCCACAAGCTCTATAGATCTATGAGATAATGACACTTGACCTTTGGTTCTGGAAATGCCATTGAGCTCTCACTGGGTTGTGAGAACTTGAACGGGTTTGATTCAATCTTTGAAGATTTTATTATTAGGGCACTCATTAATTAAGATCAGTTGCCCAATGATGATTAAGTCTATATGGTGTTCAATCATGTGTCAGCTGAACATCTGAAGTAAGCTTATAGGACGAGGAATTTGGGTACTTACCACTATTGCTGACATTTCTATTAGAGGAAGAGTGGTGGGTAGCCGCCGCTCATGTAAATCGAAGTAGACCGGCGGTTAATGATATTGAAGAATATAATTTGCTATTGGATGGAAGTTCTCTTTCTGAATAATTTCCCGTGGATGGAGTAAGATGAGACTTGAAATTTCTTTCAGTAGTTTGTTGATTTGAAAATGGCCTTAATACTCAAGGAATGCTGCCAGGTGACTGCCAATGCTGCCAAGTGATTGACATCCAATGATGAAGGCTTATGAAAATAGATCCGCTCTTTAAAGTGTCAATTGCTGAATTGATGTTTCTCAGGTGACTTTCCACTCAATAGGTTGGAACGCTCTGCTTTATGAGCACCAGTATTCTCATTGCCTTCCACTTCTCATCATTCTGAATGGGGGCTAACTTCTAGAAATAAACTGAAGGAGCAACACATCTTGAATTTCTGAATGATGCTTATCTGAGTATGCGTCGACTTGTTGTAACTGTGAGAAGTTCTGAGTTTTGTATATGTTATTATCCTGATACAGAGTCTTGTGTACAAGGCAGTGTTTTGTTTGTAATCAGTATCATTTAGACATCGTTTCTCTTCAAGTTTGGTGGTCTAAACTTTCTATTGATTCGGTTCTTTTTATCCCATTAAGTGTAAGCCCTTGGTGTCATTGCCAATACGGAATAAAAGATGACAATAGTTTTGGAGATTTAGTTTGGGCAGATCTCAATTTCGTACCATTCCTGTCTAAGTGAATAGTGTTGTATATCTGTTTGCACCGTCTTTGGCGCTTTCTAATGAATTTTTCCTTGTAGGGAGGGGGTAAAAGTTATCAACTTCTCTCTGTTCAAAGCCCATTAATTAGTTTCCTTTATTCTAGGTCTACCCTTTTTGTTGGCAACCCTTTTCTATGCAAGTGTTATCTGTTTTAGTAATGTAAATATTGATCAGACCTTCTAGACTTATTATACTCTCTCTTTACTTGCAAAATCTTGGGGAGTGGGAAACGTTCAGCCATTTTCCCCAGGAATAACATTTTTATGCGGTGCAGGACTGTTATATCTAGGTTGATTTGCAATGGAGAAATACTGAGGTACCTTGTGTTGATGCAGCTTAATACTTTCTTATTTCTCAAGTATGATGTGCTGATACTATCTTGACAACTAGTGATTTGTACCTTGAGTTTCTGAGTTTAGTTTTTTAGGCTGTAGTTTACCCTCCTGTATGTAACTAAAAAGTCAATTATGCTGCTGTGCTGCCAGAGACAGTCACACACGATAGTTAAATGTTTTAGTGGTGAAGAACTAGAGTACTGGAATTTTTGTCTGTTCATATTGTAGACTGTTTGAGTACATAAATGTCTTCCTTTCAGAAAATGAAAATGAGTAGCATATATCACTCACATTCTTGGAGTTCTTTTTCGATTTGCTTCGCCAGAGTTGATGTAGAATTCTAATTCATTTGTTGTACTGTTTCTTTAGCTACTTACCCATACCTTCCTTTCTTGAGATTTAGAAGGAAAATGATAGATTAAAAAAAAAAAAAACAGAAAAAAAGAGTTGATGTGAGTTTTGGAAAATGTCATGAAGGTTATAGAAAATGATTTCATGATTGTACAACCAGATACAATTTTCAAAATTTGTCATTTTTATCTGATGAAAGAGATCTCACATTGGGTTCCAAATAGTTTACAGTTCTTATAGCTTGACAATAGTACTAGTGCTGTTGCTAGGGTCATAGCCTTCTCACTGCTAAAGCTTTTAGGAAGTTGCTGAACTACAAAATCGGTGCATTTTCACATTGAATGGTACCTCTCTTTTTAGTACGGGTGAGTCTCTCCACAATCGTTCTCATGAATTAGGAATATTTTAGCCTCATGATACCAGGATTCATGTTTATACAAGCTTCCTTTCGTTTGAGAGAAGGCTCTCATCTTCATATGTTGAAACAATATGTCAATTGTCATATTTTAATTATCACTGCTCGACCTTAGTTGCTCTGTTGATAGTCTTTCACGCTTGTGTATGCTGTTGCACCTTCATATATTTCTTTCTCCGATCCTGAGGGCTACATGACTCGATCAACTTGTATTTCGATTCCATTGTTCTTTCGCCTTATGGACTTCTTTCGTGCCTTGATAGCATAAGTAATCTGATGCTATTCCTTAAGATATTCCATTGAACAAAGTCTGGAAAAATAAAAGGGTATTCAAGGGAATCGCAGCGTGTCGATTGATAAAGGCTATTTAGGAAACAAGGAGTCACCTTGACGAACCTTGACTGGTTTATTTTCATATTGATCATGTGTAGGTAGCCTGTTGGATTATGGTGCTCTGTAGCACCCTGCAATTTGTTGGATGCGGTAAGCTTACTTCCCAAGAAGCCAAGTTAGATAGAGGAGGAAATTTGCCGTATATAATTCTTATTTCCATATGCTTCGCCTTTTATGTTTTGTTTGTTTTCGTTTTGAAAGCTTGTCATACAGCTTTATTTTTTCATTCTATTACATAAAATGAAAAATCTTTATCTAGTGCCAGGTACTCTTGCCACATAAGGTGGAGATATTAGCTTTTCTGGTTGGCAGTAGGTTCATTTAGATTATAAGCTCAGAAACTATTTTAGCGACTATCAGTGAGCCTTGCACATCTTGAAGTATCATTAATCCGTACTCTACTTCACTACTATGAGCATAAAGCAAAAAGATGCAGGAATTTATCATTCTTATCTCTCTTCAACGAATTTTGTTTTAATCATGGGCATTAGATATAAATCTTACATGGAACCGTTTTCTGACGCTTGACAGGAAACATGAAAAGCAATTATTATAGTAGAACTTGACCTATGGAGTAGCACGCAGTGCGAGGCTACCTTGATGCCATGGGGGTCACACCCCCCCCCTTCAATTTCGGAGTGTGTCAATTTTAGCACCTTCAAATTTCTATAAAAATGACTTTATACTACTAAAAATTATGAATTTATTCATTTTGACCCCTTAATTTTGACAAAAAAATTGCACTAATTTAATATTTTGACCCCCTTGTATATTAAACTCAAATACCTCAATTATAATAGTTATCCTAAAAAATCTGACCCCATTTCCAAAAAATACTGGTAGCATGTCCACGTAGAGTTAGTATGGTATTTGTAAATCTTGATGCTTTGATTCCTTTGAGTATAAAACTATTTAGTTATATTAGAAAGAGATCGATAAGTTTCCATTGGTTAGATTTTCAAGCTTCAGTAAGACTGTAGTGATCCCAATCATAAGAGACAGCAATGACTTATAGGTTGCAGGGAATTGCTAAAGGAGCTGAACCATTGTAGTGGAGACAAAGTTTGGTGATATAAATGGAGGTACACTCTATATGTTCTATATTTTGGGTCCTCAAGGGGTCCGATTGTTTTCATTGTTTTCTCTCTCTCCCCCCTCACCTTTTTGCTATTCAAGCATACTTCTGAGGTTATTTCCCTTCTTTACTCGGTATGCAAGATTTTTTCCTACACAAAAATGTATGTAAGATTTTTTTCCTACTTGTTTTGGTTAGTGAGGTGGTGGAAAGTGAGCAAATGGTTGCCTACTTCTTGTGGCATTGGGCTCTATAAAAACCATATTGCTGGGAATCCATAGCTTTCTATATTTTTCTAATTTTTGGGTTTTTAAGGGTTCCATCTGTTTTCATGTTCTTCTCTTTTTCTCCATCTCTCTTTATATTCTCCTTCATTTTATTTTTTAGCTATTCAAGCCTAATTTCTCGGGTTATTTCCCTTCTCTAAACAGTAAACACTGTAAGATCTTTTTTCCTACTTGGTTTGATTAGCGTGTTGGCGGAATGTGAACGAATGGTCGCGTGCTTGCGACATTGGGCCCTATGAAATCATCTTAATAAGAATCCTTAGCACTTAAAAAGTTTGTTCACAGATTTGATCCCTGTTGTGTGCACAATGGATCACTTGCCAGTGGCACTACTTAATGTGCTCTAAGGTAGTCCCATTTATGTTTTAATGGTGTCTGCCCACCTGGTCTAGCCTTAATATGCACGATTAGGGTTCTCTTTTTCTAAGTGTTAGTTGAAGCCTATTTTATCCGGGTTCCAGATATATGCCTTTCAACAGCTAACACTTCATTAGGGCAACTTTTAAGTCTGGGAATGCCATCATACTTTCGGATTATGGGTTGAAGAGTGTAAAATTTCTGGTTCCCAAGTTAATAGAAGGTTCATCAGTAGGTGAAGTTGCGTTGGTCCTTTGGATCCCACTTTTTCTTCCAAGTAATTGTCAGTGAAGCATTTTATATTTCTGGAGCTTAATAAGGTTATGTTTCATCTGAGCTGACTACACAGTTGTAGAATTCACCATATATGTCTGGCCAACACTGATTTTCCCTTGGACCAACCAATGCTTAGTACAAGGATTGCCAAAGGCATTGGTATATTCATACTTTCTCTAATTACTTCTTGTTTTGTTTGCATCAATAACTTACATTTTCTTGCATCAAATATGAACGAGAAAATCGCAAGTTGTTAGAAATATAAGAAGAAAAAAAAAATCATAACCAACTGAAAGTTGTGTGAAACACATGTAAGAAATGAATTTGTTAAAAATGCTGAAGGATTTTTTTTTAATTCATTCTTGCTCGCGGACCTTGGGGTATTGGGGTTGAAACTCTGCACATGATCATTGCTGCAACTCTGTAACCATATTACAACAATTTTAGGAAGTATGGGAAAAGCTTTTTATTGGGAGTGTTGCTGTCTCACTAAAAGTACTTGAAGATAGGCTCCTTTACCTTGTATCATACATCTTTGGCCACCACCTTTGAATCTTGTAATTTACAATCTATGCAGGCTGTGACTATATTGTTATTCTATCTGCAGCGCCTTTTTTGTTTGCACTTTGAGGAGATATGAGACATAGGGACTTCTCCGCACCATTCAATGCTCCTGGGATTGACCAACACGAGTGCAATCAATTGCCACCACAGCAGTCTTACTTGCCTATGGGTATCTTTTTATTTAATTTAATTCACAGTGTTATTCTTTCAAAGGATTAGTAATCATAGTACGCGATTCGATGATTATGTGCGCTTCTTATTTGTTTGGATGATGAAAATTTTGTGGAGTGCACCACTTAGTGTGGTGGTCTTTTCCCATATTTTTGGTCAACTCAGTTTTGTAGTTCACATTGCTTTGTCAAAATATATTTTGGTTAGTTTTGACCTTGGTGTGAGTTGATCTTGAAATGCATCTAGTTGAGGTCAAAATCTGTTAAAGAAAACTTGTTTTCAAATGTCATTGAATCTTTTCAATTAAGTTTTTATTGTGATTTTTTAGGAAGGTCTGTTGCTCCAGAAAATATTTCTTCTGTTTGCCCAGTGGATCATACGCTGAGAGGTGGTGTACACTACGAGTCTCAGTGGACTTCGGAAGGCAGAGCAGTTGAGTACCCTGCACCCAGTCTCAGCATGGAAGTGCAGAACCTTGCTCCATCTTTTACTGGCTCTCACTACGATCCCTACCCACACTCGTCAGTCGCTGGAAGCTTATCGCTGGGTCCAGTAAATAATACTGGGCATGTGCATACTGGTCTCTACAACCGACCACCTACTCGTGATGTTGAAGGGGGTTTGTTAAATTCTACAACTAGTGCAGGGAGGGGGTCGTTTAAAAGGAAAAGTCCGGATATTTCAGGCGCCTCTGAGCGAGGCAGTTCAAGTAGGTTCTATAACCCAGGAAGTTCATCAGGCTCCTCCCAAATGCTGATGGAAAAGCCAAGTGCAGATTGTCACAGCATGCCTCCTGGTCCTATTGCTGCACCTCCCTACAGGAGCTCTAGTCTCTCAATTACTGGTGAAGAGTCAGTGAGGAATGTGAGAAGCAGATCTAGACTTGAGCTAGAACCCAATACAGCAAGATCTCATTTTTTGAGCCATTCCTCTCATCATTACCATTCAACAACCCGCCCAGCTAGCCATTCTGGACAGATACTCCCTGCCAGTTCAAATGCTGATGCTACTGGTCGAGAGTGGAACTGTGTTCCACTTTATGCTGCTGCCTCTTCGGGAATGACTATTACTCCAGGTAGATTTCAGATATATGGTATTTCTCCTCTTGCTACATCTCTCTGTTAATTCCTTTTACGTTTTAAGAGTAAAGTAAGTAAGTAACCCGTGTGCCCGTAATATTAAAGTTCAAATTAAGAAGACAAAGATTAGTGCAAAAATAATTATATTTGGACAATTATTGGTTACTGCATTTTTTCTCCCAACTTGGAAATTCCTCATGATTTGGCAATGAAATTGATGAGGTTAAAATATCACAAAAGTTGATATGGATGATTGCCTGTTGGTAATATCATTTTACCCCGGATAATGGTGCATCACCCACTCGGCCTCATCTTGCAAGGACAAGCAAGTGCGCCCATAAGGTGGTTAAGAAGATGAGGGGGACGTTGCATGTCAAGCTAAATATTATTCCAGGTGCATAATAGGGTGCATCACATGCATCTGGGTTCTCCTTTTCTAGGAACGATAACTAGAACTCTCATCTGCTTTTTCCTTGAAAAACTATTACTTTTCAAGAACAGGTGATCAGTTTTTGAGTACTAACTGTTTTTTTATTTCTATTTTTATTTTGATGATTAGCAGATATTAATGGCTCAAGCCATGAGACAAATCAGTTCTTTGTTGGAGGGAGTGATGCTGATAATGTTGGCTATCACCGTGATAGCCGACATCAAGTTTCTTCTTCTCAATACTTCCAAAGTCCCAATGCTCAGGTTGCAAGGGAGGGGCGCCATAATCATTTGCGAAGAACTACACCTTCATACCGGAATGCTCCGAGTTATTCTCACGTGGGAAATGGGGTTCCTTCCTCTTCAAGTGGACCACATTCACCCTCAGAAAGTTTCTCTTCCAGATATTCAAGACATTCTTCTGCTGGAGGAGGATGGCGCAACAGTTACAGGAACGGGAGGCCAAGGATATCTGTGGAGAGATTCCAATCTATTGCTGGTATGGGAGATTCCCATGATAGAATGGGACCTGAGGTGTGCATCTTTCTTCTTTTTGGTCTCCTCTTGTGCGAAAAATCTGACAGAACTATGTAATGAACTTATTTGATTATCAATGTGAATTTTGTGGCTCAGATTGGGTAGTAGTCCTGAGTGTATTGGATTCTTGCACTAAAGAATATGTAGAAAAAGGGAAAATAACATCTCCAAGTGGTGGCGACTATTTTTGCTTAATAGTCAGAGAAATGGTCCCATGAGCTGTGAGGCAATGACATTACTGTGAGGACATCGGATCACTTCAATTAGGAGGGGGGGGGTATGGAAAATGCTGAATTCCTCAAGTATGGCAATGCCCTTGGGCGCCGTGTGTGCATGGTTGTTTTACCATGTATGTGCATTCTGATATTAGAAATATGATTAACAGTGGATATATTGGGAGAGATTAAGTTACTGCCTTATTTTACTCCCTTGCACCCTAAACTTGATTTATGCTTGGAATAGCAAATACACACCACACACACACACACACGAAACCACTATTATTCTTTTCGGTTCACTAACCTGAACTTTTCAATTGATAAACTACACAGAGAGTGATTTTTTGGAAATGTTTTTGAAATGATTTTTATTATCCTATTAAGGTCACCCAAAATCTTGTTTCCTAGCACATTGTGTTGTGAAGAATTACAAATAATTAGTGGGTGTTGAAATATTCCTAAAATCTGTATTCCTTGATCAGTCTGAGGCATCTCTTATTGAAAGTCAAATTGATCTAACTCTTGGCCTCGGCTATAACTCCCTTGTAAACTCCTGTCCAAGAATAGGAAGAACCAAGTTCTTTAAAGGGGTACTTAATGACAAGCCAACTGTGTCCCCTAGCTTTCACTTGACTAACGGCAGCAGAATCTCACTTTCCCAGAATGTTGCTTTGAATTGTTTGAGTCATGGAAGAGTAGACATGCTGAAGTCTCATTTTGATTAAGGATTTGTGACGGTTCCTTTTAATCCTTGCAGGCTATGTTGATAGTTGATCATGCAGGCTTTTATGGTGGTTCCAGGAATTCGGTAGATCAGTATAGAGATATGAGGCTAGACATAGACAGCATGAGTTATGAGGTCAAATGCTGAAAGCCCAGAACTCATTTTCCATGTTCTCTTGCACTCTCTCCGTCCCAAATGAATGTCCAAAAATATTTCAAATTTGCTCTTGATCATTTTGGGACAGAGGTAGTACTTCTTTTAGTTGTATTAATGTTTAGATATTGTCTTTTGCAGGAACTTATTGCTCTCGAGGAGAGGATAGGTACAGTTAACACTGGTTTGTCTGAAGATAGTATGTCAAAGTGCTTGGTGGAAAAAGTACATTATTCTTCAGACAGAAGCCAAGAAGAACTTTCATGTGCTATCTGCCTTGTGAGTTGTTTATACCTTGTTCTTTTGGCATATTGTACTCTGTTTGCCATCCAATTGCTAGAAATGTTGTTTTGTGGTCAAATCATAGTGCCAAGCTTTAGCTGACCCAGGACCTAAAGCCACATTAGTTACTTGTAAGGGGAGCCCATGTGACTTAATGACTTTAAGCATTGCTTATACCATGTTGGCATGATATATATCAGTCCTTCTGGATTTCATATTTTGGACCATTGAGATTGTTCCTCTACTCGTTTGTTTTTAGGTCTTAGTAAAACGGTGGACTCTATGTAAGAATGTTGTTTAGAGATATCAAATTTATATCTCTTGTATGTCAACTTATATATTGGCCTGTGGGAGGTATGAAAGGGCTGAGATATTGCAAAAGGCTTGTTATTACCCGATTAGAAGTGCCTTTTTGTCAAAGTGTTCCATGTTGTGAGCTGTTGTATGATTTGAAATCTCTCCTCCTTTTTATTAGGGTAATCTGTAAATTAGTCCTGTTACTGGTACTTTGAGTATGTAAGCAATAATTTTTAGTACTCCCTGTCCCTAAATGAATGTCCTAATTCAAGAAAATTTTGTACCGAAATGAATGTGTCTTTTTTGTAAAAATCTGTCCCTAAAGTCCTAAACGTTTTTTACCAATTTTTTTCGCTATTCACTTTGTAAATGTTTAGAAAGTGGAAAACAAAAATATTTTCAGATTATCCCTTAAAATGAATTTTGGACATTCATCTAGAGACGGAGGGAGTAAGATTAAGAAGCCAGTTGTTTATATGATTGAGATTGTGCAGTGGTAGAGCAATAGTATAAGGCTCATTGTTGATGATAAGGTTTCGACTAATCATTTATGCAAACTAGGCATAGAGAGGATTATTCGGTAGTGGCTTGGAGGTTGCATAATTGAACTATGGACTTAAATCTCTCTGCTCCCAGAATCTTTAGACCGTGTATCGGACCCCTTTTAGAACCTGCAATGGTGGGGGCCTTGTTCAGTAGTATGTCCCTTCTTTATAGTGTATTATTTCATTATGTTGGCCCAAGATCTCTCCTGGTATTACCTATACTAAGTAGCACCCTTTGAAACTGAGATTTTGTATACAAGTAGGGATCTGACCTTTATTTTACTTTTTCCATTTGACTATATTTAGGCTGAATAGGAAGTCTTTCAGTGTTACTAAGGAATGTCCTTGTTTGTATATTGATTGTAATAAGGTAAACACTACAATTATTTCCTCATTTAGAAACACGATATATATTTTGGGATATACCTAAACGAAAAATGGAACATTTTATTTTGGGACGGAGGGAGTAATTGTCATTGTTACCAACATACTTCCTCCGTCCCATAATAATGTGCACAAATTTCCCTTTTTGGTGTCCCATTGATAAGTCATACTTTCCTAAAATCGACAGCTTTTATTATTATTATATTTACTCTACTATGTGTCATACTCCCATTTAATTGTGGGCCTCACCAGCAAATCTTATCTTACTTTTCATACTCACAACCACTTTTTCACTCACAATACTTTCTCCATTACATATATAACCTCTCCTTAATTCCCGTGCACCCCAATATTGTGCACATTGTTACGGGACGGAGGGAGTTATGTTGTGTATTTAGTTTCCAAACATCTTCAGTTACGAGCAAGTCCATTGTACCTCCAACTGACCATGCACTTGTTTGGTACCATTATTAACAGGAAGAGTACAAGAACGGTGAAAAGGTAGGAACTATGGGAAAGTGTGGGCATGACTACCACGCGGATTGCATCAAGAAATGGCTGTTGATGAAGAACGTCTGCCCCATATGTAAGACTGAATGCTCGACTTAGGGATCAAGATCACCAACATTTAAACTACTGACCCCCTGCTTCGATGTTGTAAATAGACAAATATAGCTTGTACAAAGTTTATCTTTCCATTTCTTATCTCATCTCATATTGACGGAATTATGGCTACTTCATTTTAAGATTGTTTTAAGGAATTATGGTTCAAATTGTTTCATATTAATTAAGGTTAATTAATGAAATGTGTTTATTATAGGTTCTTGTTTCTTCACCTCTTATTGCTTGTTCTCTGAAAATGTCATCGGTTATTAGGGTTGACCAGCTTGATTTAAAGTCTCTCACTATTGTAATGCGGATTTATTGTAATGCGGATTGGGTTTGAGGAGACAGCCTGTTGGTGGGAGTGGAGATGCTAAAGGATGATCTTATCCTTGGCTGTTATGCGAACCGAGTTGCTCGAACTCGACTCGAAAAAACTCGACTCGAATGAGCTCCAGTTGAAGCTCGAACTCGAACAAGAATTTTAACTCGTGAAATTTTCGAGTCAAACAGACTCGACTCGTGAACTCGACAAAGCTCGTTTCGAACTCGACTCGATGAACTCGATAAAAGCTCGAATTTTTCATTGTTTGTGACCAACTCGAGCTCGAACTCGAACTCGACTCGTGAAGCTCGTCAGTAACTTTATTTTTTATTTTACATTTATTTCATATTACACACACACACACACACACACACACACACACACACACACACACACACACACACACATATATATATATATATATATATATATATATATATATATATATATTAATTTTTTTTTGATAAAGAAAACTGTTTTGAACTTTTTTTAGTTGGGAAAGTTTTTTCAAAAAATAATTACCACTACCACCACTACTACCACCACCACTACTACCACTACTACTACCACACTACCACCATTACTACCACCACCACTACTACCACTACTACCACTACTACTACTACTACTATTACTACTACCACCACTACCACCACTACCACCACCACTACTACCACTACTAGTACTACCACACTACCACCATTACTATCAGCACCACTACTACCGCTACTACCACCACTACTACCACTACTAGTACTATCACATTATCACCATTACTACCACCATCACTACTACCATTACTACCGCTACTACCACCACTACTACCGCTACTACCACCACTACCACCACCACTACCATCACCACTACCACCACTACCACCACCACTACTACTACTACCACTACTACCACACTACCGCCATTACTACCACCACCGCTACTACCACCACTACTACCACTACTATTACTACTACTACCACCACCACCACCACCACCACTACTACCACTACTAGTACTACCACACCACCACCACCACTACTACCACTACTACCGCTACTACCACTACCACTACTAGTCTACTACTACCACCACCACTACTACCACTACTACTAGTTTACTAAATGTCCCCCCTTATTTATAAAAGGGTAAGGTTGGTTGTCCCCCTCTTTGTAATTTTAAGGTATCGTCCCTTTTTTCTTTTATATACTTTCATTTCTTTTAAAAAAGTTAAGTTTTATTTTTTTCAAAATTCATAACTTTTTTTATATAATTTTTTGCAAAAATTGTATGTAGTAAACAAAAGTCTAAAATAGTCTTACTTATCAAAAAAAAAATTGAAAAAAAATTAAAAGTTAACTTTTTTCAAAAAACTGTTAAGTTTTATTTCTTTCAAAATTCATAACTTTTTTTATAAACCTTTTTGAAAAAAATGTATGTAGTAAACTTAAGTCTAAAATAGTCTTATTTATCCAAAAAAAATTGATTTTTTTTTTTTGAATATACTACATACAAAGTTAACAAAATCTGTTAAAAAATTAACTGTACAAGGTTGAACTCGAAATAAACTCGTTAAGCTCGAACTCGAAATAAACTCGTTAAGCTCGAAAATTTGTTTCCAAAAAAGATCAAACTCGAACTCGGATCGTTTAAGCTCGAAATCGAGATCGACTCAAGAAGCTCGTGAGTAGCTCGCGAACAACTCGAACTCGATCGAGCTCGAGTTCGAACCACCGATTGAACTCGAACTCAAACTCGAGAAAAACTCGAACTCGAGAAGAAATAAACGAGCTCGAGCTCGAACACAGAAAACTCGTCCGAACTCGACTCGTTTACAGCCCTACTTGATATCATGTTAGTGTAGGTGTTAGTGCCCTAGGCCTATAGAGATAGACCTTTATGTAATGTCATTGTTCATTTATATATGAGATTGCTTCTTTGATTATTATATGTGTTTGCATGTTTAGTTATAATAATCGTGTCCCTAGTACTTATGAAGCACTAGTATGAAGTCTAATGGATAATCATGTGATGATTATATGCATGGAGATGCACATTAGATTCATGGGTACTTGTTAGAGAATAAGGTACTGGACTTGACCCATTATGAGATCTATGTCATGGTCAAATGTCATAATTAGATCTCATATAGTCATATCATTGATATCCTTTGACCTGAGATTATCATCGTCTTCCGCTCGATGAATATCATGTTTGATATAGTTTAACGTTGTCTTTAACCGGATAACAATAAGGGCTATCATTGGCATGGTATGATTCTTGTTGGGAAGAATGATAAGTCAAGATGGAAATTGTCCCTCGTAAAGAGAGATGTTTGCTAGGCCACTCGTAAGTAAGATTGATGTAGTGCATGGCCATGCCCGAATGAATTAATGTGATTAATATCATTCGATTGATCAATTTACTTGGTAACGAGAAAGCATTGAACAATATGAGTTGACGTGGACCATGACTCATGTTCAATATAACATCGTGTGACAATGGGATTGTGATATGTTCTATATAGGAAATCGAACTTGATATTATATTATTTGGGTAGGCATGATGGCTTGCTAGAGTCCGCTCATGTCTTATGAGGATCGATGTGATCGAACTCATTGCCAACATAATATAGTCCTATGGGGTCACACGCATCGAACGAATTGTCAAAAATGAAGAATATGGAGTTTTTGTTCTCAGGGGACGACTCGTCCCCCCAAAGCCGTAACCAACTATTCCCCTTAAGGGGGACGCCAGATTCAGAAGCTGGGTGCCAGGGGACGACTCGTCCCCTGGGGGACGACTCGTCCCCTGGGCACTGGACTGACGCGAAATTGACTTAAAACTAGGGTTTTCACGAGGGGAAAAGTTTTATAACGTATAAATACTTACCCCTGGTTGCCCTAGCCGTCAAGAGAACGTTTTGGCTTGAGAGAAACACTTAGAGTGGGAGATTTCAATTGAGAATTGAGAATCAAACACCACCAAATCCATTGTTCTTCATTGATTGAAAGGTGTTTCAATCAATTGGATCTAGCAATCCTCCTAGAAGAGTTCTAGGGTTCGTTCCGCGCGTGGATAAACATAGAGGATCTTCGTTCATCAAGATCTTTGGTTCGTGATTCCCGTTCGTTCATCAAGGATTAACAAGATCATTCAATCTGGAGTTGGGTCAAGTTTATCAAAGGCAAAAGCATTCAAGGTTGGTAATTCTATTTCATCTCTCTTAATTATTCATCTAGAACGGATTCTAGGGCTTGGGGTTTTTCGAGTTATTGCTTATTCCGCTGCGCATGGACCCTCGAAACCCTACAGTGGTATCAGAGCCCCGTTCATGATGCTTAGTTAGATAATCATGATAATTATGTAATATGATTATATGAATTTTCATGATGTGCATGATCTAGAATATGAAATTGTATGAGTTTTACTTGAGAAGTAATAGTATATATAGATATACCATGATTATGAAATTGTAATATATATGATTAATATGATTAATCTAGATTATGGGATGTCAATTTCATTGATATGATTAATGTGATTAATCTAGGATATTTGTGATGTATTACTTGGTATATTGGCTGGACACCAAAACCTTTCCCACAGGCACTTCGATGGAAGTGTGGGATAATCTTGGAGCACGTGGCCGCGTACTAGTAATTACTGATCAAATGTAATATGTGTTGCATCATTCCATGTTCATAATTATGTTCATATAGTTTTCATGAATCAACCTTGGGATGTAATTGATAAGCATGAAAAATTGAACCTTCTTTGTAATTTGAGTTTGTTTTATGCCACCCATGTTTAAACACTTGTGAGTACACGGGTAGTTTTATGTGGGCTCGCCATAGCGAGGTGCATTAATTCTATCTTTGTATGATCAAGATGAGCAAATAGTGGTTGCTATACGTTTAACATGGTTGAACTCAATTAGGCTATCAAAACGCTTTTGGGCCTAAGGCATAAGATGAGATTGAAACATGTGACATATGATGTCTATAATCTCATAATGATCTAAGAGTCATATATAGATATGATTGATAAATGTTATCTACCTTTTAGTTTAATTTTGAGCAGTCGTGCCATAGCCGACTTGAAATTAAATTAAAGTTGGGTCTTAGCCTATTAAATTATATTATGCATATTTGCATAAGAAGGTTATATAATTTAGTGGGAGTATTTATGAAATACGTTATTTAATCTCTTAAATGAAATCGGTACTTATATGTGTTCATATGTGTTGCATATTTTGTTGTAGAAATAGCATTAAACTATAATTAATCCTTATTATTGCGATTCGTCCTTATGAAGGACAAGTTCGAAAAGAACGGTACAAGTTATTCTGATTTGATCAGATGCTCAAGAAGAGTTCTTAAGCAAAATTGTACGTTCTTGACGAATCTATTCCTGCTGAACCCACTGCAAACGTTGCAAAGGGCAGGTAAGGAGCAACATAAGAAACATTTAGATGATTCCTATGATGTTGTTTGCCCTATACTTGCCACCATGTTTAAAGGCTCTTAAGAAGAACCTTGAACACGTGGAAATTGCTTTTGTTCTAGCACAACGCACAAAAGGAAATGTTCCAAGTGCAAGCTAGACAAAAGATATATGTTGTGGTGAAGGCTTTTAATGCATGAGATGAAAAAGGAGCAATCCGCAAGTGTGTTAATGGTTAACACAAGAAAGGGGTTCAAAAGGGAAGGCAAGAAGGTAAAGCAAAGGTTGCTAAACCTAGGGCAAAAGTTGCCAAAGCCGAAGAGGCTAAACCCAAAGTGTCTCAAAAGGATGCAGTTTGCTACCGCTGCAATGAGATTGTCATTGGAAGCAAAGTTGCAAGGCTAATAAGGAAGGCCTAAAAGGTGAAGAAGGGCAATTTGATTGCTACTACTTCAAATATTTATATGATAGATATTTTCCTTTCGACTTCTTGTTCTTGGGTATATGATACCGGATATAGATCCCACATTTGTTTAAATGTGCAAGAAATAAAGAATAGAAAGCTACTCAAAGAAGGTGAATTAAACCTATGCGTAGTAATGAAGCAAGAGTTGCTGCATTAGCCGTAGGGACTTATGAAGTCACTTTACCTTGTGGACTAGTACTTGTTTTGAACAAGTGTGACTACGTTCCTAATTTGAGTAGGAGTATCATTTTGTTTCTTATGAGGATGATGAAGGATATAAATTTTCTTATTGAGAATAAGAAGCTTTATATTTATTTAATGATATGCATTATTGTAATGCATATATCATTGAATGGTCTTCATATCCTTGATGTTAAGATACAAAATAATATTGAAGATATCTATAATATAAGCGTGAAATCTAAACCGAATGATGTGAACAACACGTTCACATGGCATTGCCGGCTTGGTCATATAAATGAGAAACGTATAATCTAAACTCCATTAACATGGACATTTAGACTCATATGATTATGAATCATTTGAGGTATGTGAATCTCGTTTATTTGGTAAAATGACCAAACCACCCTACACTAAGAGTAGTGGGAGGGTAGTGGCTTATTGGCCCTTATACATGAGATGTATATGGACTATTAAGTAGCATTGCTAGGGGAGGAATTCGGTATTTCATCACATTCACCGGTTACTTATCTAGATATGACTATGTCTATCTGATGAAGTCCAAAGGTGAATCGTTTGAGATATTTCGAATATTTCAAGATGAAGTACAAAAACCAATCTTGGCAAAACTATTAAAGTACTTCGATTAGATCGAGGTAATGAATATTTGAGCCAAGAGGTTGACAATCATCTCAAAACTGTGAAATCGTTTCAGAGTTGACTCCACCCGGAACACCACATTGTATGGTGTGTTTGAGAGGAGGAATTGAACCTTGTATGACATGGTTCGTTCGATGATGTGTCAAGTTGACTTTCCTATTTCCTTTTGAGGATATGCATTAGAAATAATGCGGTTACACTGAATTGTGTCCCTACTAAATCGATTCCTAAGTCCCCACATGAGATGTGGCATGAAAGAATGTCTTTCATAAAGATTTGGGGTTGCGAATCTTATGTAAAGAGACTTGTCTCTCATAAGTTAGCACCAAATCTGACAGGGTTAATTTCAGATATTAGTTTTACAACCGCAATGAGAACAAAGTGTTTGTTGCTCTATATGATTCGTTTCTTGAGAAACAGTTTCTCAATAAAGGATCTAGTGGGAGTAAAATTGATCTTGAAGAGTTCAAGAACCTGAAAATAACGTGGAACCAAGAGTAGAGACGGAACCAAGTTCACAAGGAGTTGTGGAACCGGTTCAAGATACACAAGTTCTTCGCAGATCTGATAGGATACGATCTGAACCTGAGAGATATGGATTTCTCATATCGGAAAGTAATCAAGTGGGAGTCATTGAGAATGACGGACCTATTTCCTATCTAGAGACGATGTCCACTCCTAATTCGGATAAATGGTTATGAACCATGGAATCCGAATTGTAATCCATGTTTGATGATCAAGTTTTGAACTTGATTGGTCCACCTGAAGGTGTAAAAACCATAAGGGTGTAAATGGGTTTTCAAGAAGAAAACCGACATGGATGGAAGGTGTATACTTTCATGACTAAGGATTGTAGCAAAGGGATTTAGGAAAATTCATAGTGTTGACTATGTTGAAACCTTTTTGCCCATTACAATGCCGAAGTCTATTAGAGTTTCAATTGTCATTATCGCATATTGTGAATATGAGATATGGCAATGGATGTCAAAACAGCGTTTCTTAACGGAAACCTACTTGAGGATGTATACAGATACAGCCTGAAGGGTTTGTCGATCCAAGAAATTCTAATAAAGTATGCATGTTGCAAAGATCCATAAGATGGGTTGAAGCAAGCTTCGAGGGGTTGGAATCTTCATTTTGATGAATCGGTCAAAGAGTTTGACATCATCAAGTACGAAGATGAACTTTGTGTATACATGAAATTCAGTATGAGCGTAGTATTATTTCTATTGTTATATGACAATGATATCTTACTCATTGAAAACAAAGTTCCGACACTTAAGACTGTCAAGTCTTGGTCAAGGAAAGGTTTCTCAATGAAAGATATGGGTGAAGCCGCTTACATCCTTGGTATCAAGATCTATAGAGATAGATCTAAAAGGATAAGTTGGTTTGAGTCAAAATACTCATATTGATAAGGTTCTTAGATGATTCTAAGAAAGGTAACCTGTCAATGGGTCATGGTATTACTCTTAGCGAGACTCAGTGTCCCATGACAACTGATGAGCAAAAGAGAATGAATGAAGTTCCATATGCTCCGGCATTTGGATTTGTCATGTATGCCATGATTTGTACTAGACCCGACGTCTCGTATGCTTTGAGCATGACGAGTTGATACCAATCTGATCCTAGTGAGAACCATTGGATGGCAGTCAAGACGATCCTTAAAGTACTTAAGAAGAACTAAGAATACGTTCTTGGTATTTGAAAGATTGGAAGTTAATCTTGTTGTAAAGGTTACACGAATGCTAACTTCCAAACTGACAAAGTTAATTAAAATCGCAATTAGGATTTGTGTTTATGCTTATTGGAGGTGCGATTTTATTGGAAGAGTTCCAAGAAGAAAATCATAGCCGATTCTACTTCTAAGGCTTAATTTTAGCAACATATGATGTAGCTAGAAAAGGCAGTTTGGATCAAAAGTTCATTAGTGTTTTGAAATTGTTTCAAGTATCACTAATCCGGTGGAACTTTGTTGTGACAATTGTGGTGTCATTTGTGCAAGCAAAAGAACCAAGGTCACATCAACGATCCAAACACATTTTGAGACGTTTCCACCTCATTCGAGAAATCTGTGAAAGGGAAGACGTTAAGATATGCAAAAGGTACCAACGAATGACAACATTTCGGACTCTCTCACCAAGCCTTTGCCACAAGCTAAACATGATGGTCATGTTAGGTCCATGGGTATAAGATACATGAATGATTGGGCCTAGTGCAAGTGGGAGACTGTAGGTGTTAGTGCCCTAGGCCTATAGAGATAGACCTTTATGTAATGTCATTGTTCATTTATATATGAGATTGCTTCTTTGATTATTATATGTGTTTGCATGTTTAGTTATAATAATCGTGTCCCTAGTACTTATGAAGCACTAGTATGAAGTCTAATGGATAATCATGTGATGATTATATGCATGGAGATGCACATTAGATTCATGGGTACTTGTTAGAGAACAAGGTACTGGACTTGACCCATTATGAGATCTATGTCATGGTCAAATGTCATAATTAGATCTCATATAGTCATATCATTGATATCCTTTGACCTGAGATTATCATCGTCTTCCGCTCGATGAATATCATGTTTGATATAGTTTAACGTTGTCTTTAACCGGATAACAATAAGGGCTATCATTGGCATGGTATGATTCTTGTTGGGAAGAATGATAAGTCAAGATGGAAATTGTCCCTCGTAAAGAGAGATGTTTGCTAGGCCACTCGTAAGTAAGATTGATGTAGTGCATGGCCATGCCCGAATGAATTAATGTGATTAATATCATTCGATTGATCAATTTACTTGGTAACGAGAAAGCATTGAACAATATGAGTTGACGTGGACCATGACTCATGTTCAATATAACATCGTGTGACAATGGGATTGTGATATGTTCTATATAGGAAATCGAACTTGATATTATATTATTTGGGTAGGCATGATGGCTTGCTAGAGTCCGCTCATGTCTTATGAGGATCGATGTGATCGAACTCATTGCCAACATAATATAGTCCTATGGGGTCACACGCATCGAACGAATTGTCAAAAATGAAGAATATGGAGTTTTTGTTCTCAGGGGACGACTCGTCCCCAGGCCAGAACCAACTATTCCCCTTAAGGGGGACGCCAGATTCAGAAGCTGGGTGCCAGGGGACGACTCGTCCCCTGGGCACTGGACTGCCGCGAAATTGACTTAAAACTAGGGTTTTCACGAGGGGAAAAGTTTTATAACGTATAAATACTTACCCCTGGTTGCCCTAGCCGTCAAGAGAACGTTTTGGCTTGAGAGAAACACTTAGAGTGGGAGATTTCAATTGAGAATTGAGAATCAAACACCACCAAATCCATTGTTCTTCATTGATTGAAAGGTGTTTCAATCAATTGGATCTAGCAATCCTCCTAGAAGAGTTCTAGGGTTCGTTCCGCGCGTGGATAAACATAGAGGATCTTCGTTCATCAAGATCTTTGGTTCGTGATTCCCGTTCGTTCATCAAGGATTAACAAGATCATTCAATCTGGAGTTGGGTCAAGTTTATCAAAGGCAAAAGCATTCAAGGTTGGTAATTCTATTTCATCTCTCTTAATTATTCATCTAGAACGGATTCTAGGGCTTGGAGTTTTTCGAGTTATTGCTTATTCCGCTGCGCATGGACCCTCGAAACCCTACAGTTAGTGGGAGTAGAGACGTTAAAAGATGAAGTTATCCTTGATATCATGTTTGAGAGTAGAGACGTTAGAAGATGATCTTATCCTTGATATCAGATCGGACGGTCTGATTGTTCGATACAGACAGACTTCGTAGTTCGTATATAGTCAATTATTAATTTACTTTACTTATCGAATCCAGGATAGCAATTCTAATAGTGCCCGTTTGGTAGCACCAGATGATATTAATAATTCCGAAGTCGAGTGTTTGATAGGAAAAAAGGCAACGATATAAATTATCATTTTCACCTGGATTAGCTTCTTATCCCCTCCTTATTTATTCCAATGGAAGGGTGGTATTATTAATGAGGGTATTAAAACATGGTAGATAAAAATATTTTTGACGAAACTATCCCCAATATATATGTCAACTATTAAATGGCTTGACCTTCCATATTTAATTCTCTCTATATAAAATGTTAACAGATTGTCAATTTAGAAAAAAAAAATGCTAATTTTCTTTAATTGTGCCCTTGATTGTCTCATTATAATTGTATGGGTAATTTGGTCTTTAAAAAAATATTGTCTTTTTTTTATGTGATTTCTACTAAACAAAAGTTTATATTTTCAATCAGGATTATTATGAAGCCTCATTATTAATCCTATGTTAACAATCCCCTCACTATTGGTACGGGCTAATTCCACTCGACTACCAAACGAGAGCCCAGGGTCTTGGTAGATAGTTGATTGCTTACTGTGAAAGATTGAAGAAAGGGAAGGACAGCCTATAGTGTTATGTGTATCATCCTTTCTTAAAAACGAAAATGGAACATGGCTTGCTTGCAAAATTGTATTAAAAATTCATAAAGAATGGCTAACATGGCCTGTATATATATGTGAACATTACAATGTTACATACATAAAAATGAAAAATAAATGTGTTAAAACTTATTTAAAATCCTCCTATGCTAATAAATTCTCGACCGCTACATATAAATATACCTTAAACTTGCATTATACTTGCTCCACAAATGAAAAATCCGAGGAGTCACGTTGACCCGGTATGACCTGCCGTGTTCCGGCAGGCAATTGCATGCTAGAACTCGGCTGTTGAATTTCCCCTTCATCTTTTCGCACGTCTCTTATAGAACTCTCATCATCTTGATACTGCAAGTGTCGCGAATATTCATCCGCCCAACGTTCGTCCTCGGGACTCGTTCCCCTTGGGGGACTTCGAAGGCTGTCTTGAGTATGTGGGTAGCTATGGAGGAGATGCAAAGGGGACGTGTTCCGTGATGGAGTCCCCGGCCTGCTCGAGTATGGGGTGGTGTGGCCGGAATGGTGGCTGTGTTTTACATGTTGCTTGGCTTTGTGGCGCCAGTTCTTTATGGCTGTCGCGATTTGCTCACTGAAGATCGCCGGTCTCATGCTCGAGCCCATCTGAGTGACAAGGGCGTAAAGAGGCAGGGTCACGTAGCTGCAAACGACTTGTATAAGAACCCTGAAAGATCGACGACATATACCATGTTAGATAATGCACATAAATTTGGACGAAAAGTATCTGTTTTGGAATGGCCCGAAATTTTCACAGGCTTTGCAGATTTGTAATTTCAATTTTGTTTATTCTTTTTTTTGTAGCAGCTTCTAGGTTATTTCTTGTACTTAACCATTTTTTTTTTATTACTTAGACTAATAAAATTTAGGTGGCATTACCCTTTTCGCTCGCTAAAAGGGGTAATGCCACCAAAGAAGAAAGGAAAATTTGTTGAAAACTTACTCCATTGCGATCCTGATAATAAGATCTTCGATGCGGTGGTGGTAGCATGATGGATACCCAAACTCGTACTGAAAATAATGGTCATAAACACTTAGTAACCTCGACTTTATGTTATAACAAACAACATAAGTTGAAATTTTACGCGTAAAAATGTGCGCTTACCCAACTCCATATGAAAAAGGCTAGTTGAAATGCATTCTACATAAGGAGAAAAATTTACCAAGTTAATATAAGTCAAGGAATGATGAATGTAAAAGAAATGAAAGAAGATGGTAATAGCTAGGGACCTGGAAGAGAACAAAGTTAATCAAGAGGAGAATGAGGCGAGGGCGGCCGAACCAGAAGAGCTCATCCCCTGGCCGAACCGTAGGCGCGCCCTTCACCACGTCAGTCATGTCGTGAATCCGCAGTCCCATTTCTGTTATGATCATTTGTAGCTTTGTTCCAATCGCTAATATTATCTGCATTATTTCAATAACTAGCAACTCCTTAGTAATGAAAAAAAAAAATTAAAAGAAATTGTCACAATTGAATAATGCTATATCCGTCTCAAAAATGAATGATCGTTTTTTATTCTTTATTATTTCGAACGAAGAACAAAAATAGATATTTATTTGAGGGAATATATGATATGATGTTTTTTACTTACAACAAGAGGGATAAATGGTAGCCAAAGGTATGAAAACCATCCTGCATGTACATACACAATCAAATCTGTTTAATTATGTCTTGCTTTAGGAAAATTGGGTGTAATTACAACATGAAAATTGTTATTAATAATAAAAATAAATTAACTAGATTAATTTAATTACCGTGGGTATTAGTAAGGAGAAGCAACACTGCGAAGAGCCAAAAGACCGGGCTGCATATAAAACAAGTGGTTTAATTAATTTTTCATGCTAGTTTTAAAATGAATGTATCAATTAATTAAAGATTAATTAATTGATACATTCAAATTGAATGAAGTCAAAATAATATTACTCTCTCCATTCAAAAATGAATGTTTACTTTGAATTTAAGAGTTATTTTGAAAATGTTGTATTTTAATAGAAAAAATCACGCAATTCACTTTCAAAATAATATTACTCTCTCCATTCAAAAATGAATGATCATTCATATTGAATGAAGTCAACATAATATTACTCTCTCCATTCAAAAATGAATGTTTATTTTGAATTTAAGGGTTATTTTGAAAATGTTGTATTTTAATAGAAAAAATCACGCAATTCACTTTCAGAATTTTAGTTTTACAAATAATATGATAAACTATGAAAAAAATAATTGAAAAAAAATCATTTAGGGAAAGTTTTTCGATGAAAAAGTTTCAAACGGTTATTATTTTTGAGAAAAAAATAGTTATTAAATTTGGGACGGAGGAAATATTCATATATTTTTTTAGAGGAGAGAAGTTATTAAGAAAATATATTGGTAGATGATTGAACCTTATTCCAACTACAACTTTGAAATCTTCTTCGAGTGATCTGCTGATATATTTGTTAAAGTCAAAACTCATTTGACTTTGAGGGGCTAAATGTGCCTGCAAGTGGGTTGAAAAATTATAAATTTTTTTTTACAATTAATTAAATATTTTAAAATGATTAATTAAATATATAAAAATGGGGAATACTTGCATTGATAAATCCGTTCCTGAGAGTTAAGTAATCAACTTTAGCCACTGATGTGTAAAATTGTCTGAAGAAACACCCCTGAGTCAATTTTAACAATCATTAACCAAATATTTCAAATGATAAAATGTAACTACATCACATCGTAAAATGGTCTCATAAGAGTTTTTGCCATTAATGTTCTCGTTTGTTGATAAAGCCATTAATTATACCTTATATGTTCTCATTTGGTTGGTGAATTATGATTAATGTTATTTAGACCTTAATAATTCATCTAAAAGGATATGCCAACCATTCCTATATATGACCCACATCCCCTTGAAACCTATCTACAACTTGTTCCAAATTAACAAAATATCCTTTCAACTCTTATTTTAATGGGCTATCCATTAAAAATGAAGGAGATCAGTATATAGATAATATAAATGCAAAATTTAAAAAAAAAAAAAAAGGCTATGGAATTGATAATTGGAAATGGAAATGAGTAGAAAGGCATACTATCGAAAGTAATGTTGGAGACTTGCTCCAAAAACTCAAGTGTCGTCGTCCAAATGTCGTTTCTCTAGCAAACCTGAACCTCTCTGGATCTGCATCCAATATCAACATACAAATACAAATCCAAATTCTTTTTAGTTTAGGTTAGAGTCGGCATCATCAACAGATTACAAACATGCCACATTATCAGGCATGTCAATATAGTGCACTTTTTGCAAACATAAATCCGGATAATATGGCAAGCAGGTGGAATCGAACTCGATACCTTCCAATCTGATACCATGTTAAAGTTATCACTTGATCGAAAAGTTTAAGTTGTTAAATAAAGGCTCAACTATTTATATCAAGCTTTCAAAGTACACTAATTACTCCCGATTACCACCTTTTACTGCTTCCAGTCTAAAAATATATATCCATTTTTGTTTAAAATAATATTTATTTGAACTATTCGTATTATCGGAGTCTATATATATATATACACTAGAGCAAGCCCGTGTTCAAGGACACGTTTTTTTTTAAAAAAATTAAATTTATTATTTTTTTTAATTTAAAAAAATAAATTTTTTTTTAAGAGCAAAATGGGAAATTCGCCACTTGATCGTTCATTCAAATTTGTTCACCCATGTTGCCATTTATACTATATATATATATATATATATATATATATATATATATATATATATATATATATATACATACATATATATATATATATATATATATACATACATATATATATATACATATATATACATACATATATATACATACATATATATACATATACATACATACATATATATACATACATATACATACATACATATATATACATACATACATATATATACATATATATACATACATACATATATATACATATATATATATATATACATACATATATATACATATATATATATATATATATATATATATATATATATATACATATACTCCTATTATCTCAACATATTATTTTAAAGAAATGAGAGGTTGGACAGATTACAAGCATGCCAAATTATCAGGCATGTCAACATAGTGCACTTTTTGCACACATAAATTCAAATAATACGGCAAGCGCATAGAAACGAACTCGTTACTTGCGCTCTGATACCATGTTAAAGTTACCACTTGATCGAAAAGTTTAAGTTGTTAAATAAATGCTCAACAATGTATATCAAACTTTCACAGTACACTAATTACTCCCGATTACCGCCTTTAACTTCTTCGTCTAAAAATATATATCCATTTTTGTTTAAAATAATATTTATTGGAACTATTCTTATAATCGGAGTATATATATATATATATATATATATATAGTATAAATTAAGCCTCCGTGAGCAGGTTCTATGAGCCCGAGGAGGGGTTTTCCCTATTTTGCCCTCACTATTTAATCTGTTTTCTATTTTGCCCTTAATTTGTGCTAAGACTTTGAGTTTGGGCTAAGACTTTGGGTTTGGGCTAAGAGTGGGCTTTAGGAGGGTTTACTTAAATTAATTAAGTAACTGATTTTTTTATTTTTTTTTTAAATTAAAAAAAAATTAATTTGAAAAAAAAAAAAAAACACACCCGTGTCCTTGGACACGGGCATATGTACTAGTATATATATATATATTATCTCAACATATTATTTTAAAGATATAGTATTATAGAAATCAAAGCAAAAATAAAATAAAAAATAACGTTCCTAATATGAAAAGAAGATTGGATAGTCAAATGTCTAATTAATGATTGGGTTTTTATAAGTTGAGGTCTTGTAAACTTAAGCAACTATACTCATTATACTAAAATTATTTCAATACACCAAAATAATTAAAAATAAAAACTTATTAACAGAAATGAGAGGTTGGACCGACCATGAGAATATTGATATTCAATTGTCTTTGTCTCATCTTCCCACGACCTCCATTTCCTCATCTGCATTTTAATTGAGTAAATATGTGTCAACTAAAATTAAAATTAAAATATATTAATTCATTGTTATAATAAAATACGATATTTATTTTGAAATGAAGTATTAATTTATATTGTGAAAAATAAAATAAAATAAAATTACTTTAAGCCTGCCCAAACCGAGAGTGGTGATACAATAGATAACATGGAAGCAAGCCAAGAAAAAGATGAATATATGCAGCTGGTGTATTCCATATGCTGACACAAGCGTCACTTTCCCCTGATAATTCAACACACATACTCCAAGAGTGAGCAACATCCCTAGGAACACATGAATATTATTATTTTTTTAAAATAAAAATATTACCGAGGCGAGGCAAGGGTCGTCGAATTTAGAATCGGGAATATCAAGATCATTACAAGGATGCCAAGAGTGAGCAACATCCCTAGGAACACATATTTTGGAAATGGGACTTTGCCCTACTGTTAGTAGCAATGATATGAACCCTAACAGCATCAGTTCTGCAAAAATAAAAATAAATTATTATCTCAATATCACTACTGTAATTTAATTTTAACTCAATCATATAATTATATACAGTATATTAGTGTGTGTGGGATTTGAAACTGCCCTTGCAAAACTATCACTACAGCTCGCGCTTCTGGTATAGATGGAAATATTGAGGCAATGGTGTTTTTCTATGATCTGTTGAGAAAAAAATTCTGCCTATATGTAGATTTTTTCATCTCAACCTTTTGTGACCTAAAAAAGGTTTCGTGGCCTATCTCGTGATCGATGGCTGAAATATCGGTTGCATGCACAGGGATCCCTGTGTGTGTGAATGTGTGATAAAGAATGCATGGTTCTTGATGATTATAAGTACCTGCTTTGACCTTTTCAACTGCTTCATAGAGAGCATTCTTGTGTTTCTTTTTTAACCACTGCAAAACATCACAAAGAGAGTTAAACAATAATACTATACACCTATAACACTTAAACAAGAAAAAGAATCCCACTATTTGAATTTAATTAGGGTTTCAAGAGTATCAAGCGATCAACGAGACATATATACATACATACGTATATACATACATATATGTGTGTGCGATTATATGTAGGTGTTTGTGTTACTTACATGAGCAACAAGATGAATGAGATGTTCAACTATAAGTGAAATCGCGAGCAAGACAAAGCAAACCACAGCTATAGCCCAAGTGGGTGTCACCTCCAAAGACCTCTCTTTCGCCATCTCCCAATATCCTCACATACAACTATGGATCGATCTATAGGATTGTCTATATATAACAGAAACCAAGTGGGCGTCACCTCCAAAGACCTCTCGTGAATCATGTCTTTATTTTAAAGTGGAAGTCAATTCTTTAAGAATGGATCTCCGGTCGTATAGATAGTGGGAGGACTGAGTGAGGTTAGCAACTTTTCATAACTTTGAATATTTATGGGTTCAAAGTCAAAGTTAGTTCCAAAATCAATACGTGAAGTGCAACCCGTATATTGCATAAATAAGTAAAAGCCAAAAAGCCCAAAAAAAATATTATTTTTTTAACATATATAGAAACACATTTATATTCACTTAATAAAAAAATTGAATCCGTAAATATTGGCCACCCTTTTCATTTATCATTATGATAGTTTTAATTTTTAGCAAGTAATATGTGATTGTATTAACCGTAAGGTTTATCAACTAACTAAAAATTAAGTCTTTGTTTTTAATCTATTTGTAGGCATAGTATTGTGAAACAAAAATATTTTGTTGATTTTCTTACTTTATTTTTAACATATTATATACTCCCTCCGTCCCTGAAAGATTGTTCCATTTGCCATTTTGACTTGTCCCAAAAAGTATGTCCCATTTCTAAACTTAGGCATGAATGTTAGTGCAAATCTACTAAGGTACAAGAAGGTGAAGCTCTTCCTTAATAATTGCAAAATGTACAATAGGACAATCTTTTAGGGACGGAGAGAGTATTATTTCTATGTTACGAGCTCATTTTGAAAAAAAAAAAGTCTTTTATTTTTGGATAAAAAATTATTTATTTTGAAACGGGGTGTTCTTTAATTTTTTAATTTTTAATTTTTTTGGTATTTTGAATAAGTATATGAAATTTTTGAAATGTAATGTGATTTTATTTTAAATCGTCTTATTTTTAGTAGGTGTAATTATTCTTTTGTTAAAGAATATTAAGAATTCATATATTTAACTTGAAATACTAAATAAAAAATAAATTAATATTTGATTTAATTTAATTAATTTAATTATTTAATAAATGTATAAGACTATAATTTATTTCAACAAAAATAATTTATATGATTTAATCATGGGGTCGATCTAGATCGACATGCACATAAGTCAATTTATACATTAGGGGCATTTCAATATTTTTATCATAATTCAATATTTGTCATTTTTTTCACAAACATATACAACTAGCTTATAATTTCTCGTGACACGGAGAGAGTATATATTTAACAAAATATATGCAATTTTTTATTTTTTTGAAATCAAATGCAATAATGTTAAGAAGTGCATAAGGACTGAGGAGTGATGATAAGTTTCGAAAGCGTCACTTGAATGACGATAGCCTTCAAGCTAAGATACAAGTTCGAGAAATGTTTACCGATAGAGAAGATAATTAGATTATATAGAAGTTACCTGGTAATAGCTATTGTATTTTCCAGGAGAGTGTATTTATGTCACTCTACCAATCAATATTTAAAATTATTTTTAATTATTATTATTATTATTATTATTATTATTATTATTATTATTATTATTATTATTATTATTATTATTATTATTATTATTATTATTATTGATGCTGTAAGGAATGTGTTGATCAGCATACGTTCAGCAATTAGGTTGATTCACTGGCTTTGTTTGACCTGAAACAGGAACACACGACTAATCGGGGTGATCTTTGGCTAAAACCCTTCGACGTACGTGAGAGTAAGTATCACGTGTATGAGCTTATAAACTATAATTGACTGAATGAAAATCAATTGAATTGCAAATAAGACATTACCTTTAGATGGTTGTTGTGAGCTATTTATAGGCTCTGATAAGAGATATTGTTATAGTAGAATTACGCCAGATCCCCTGAATTATGGAGAGAAAATAGGCATAACGTGTTTCGTGAATATAGGAGTCAGTTATGGAAAGATTTGTAAAGGTAGTATGTCTCTGTAGGTCGACGTATGTCTCTGTAGGTCGAGGTCGCCTGAGTAGATAAAGGTCGACTTGACATTGTATTATAGCCAGACAAGGAGATGATTGTATGTCGGACAAAGCTAGGTCGAGATCAAGGATGGTCGGACAATGAGCTAGGTCGACTGATCTTTGCTGTTGGATCGTGGGTCTTATAATAACTGGGTCGGCCTGCTTAATTACGCTGCTGTGATAACGCCCGAATGATTGGACTTCGTACGTTGGGCCTAGCCCGTCACTTTCATTCCGTTCAATTATTATTATTATTATTATTATTATTATTATTATTATTATTATTATTATTATTATTTTCATATGCTCCCTCTCTGCTTCGATGCTTCGATATGAGATTCTTATTTTTCTTTTTAATCTGTCTCAGTTTAAGATCATTAGTTGATTTATTATTTAAAATGGATAATGAGATACACTTGTCTCCTCAAAACAAAAACTTTTTACCCACTTTCTCTCTTATACTTTACTTTTTGTACTCATAATATCTATAACTATATAAAGGCTGAAGTGCAAAACACTTCAACACACCCTCATTTTTCCGCTCAAACTAGAACCTAGACTAAATAAAGGCTAGGTTCATTCCCTCTAATGTCATTTACTAAACAGACCCCTTATATACTACTCCATTTCCTAGCATTTCAATTCCTAGACGATATGAGATTAATATCCCTATTGGTTTTCAAATGCTAAGGTCTCTCAATGTATACTACTCAATTTCCTAGCATTTCAATTCCTAGACGATGTGGGATTAATATCCCATTTGGTTTTCAAATGCTAAGGCCTCTCAATATATACTACTCCATTTCTTAGCATTTCAATTATTAGACGATGTGGGATTAATATCCCTATTGGGATTCAAATGCTAAGACCTCTCAGTATATGCTACTCCATTTTCTAACATTTCAATTTCTAGACAATGTGGGACTAATATCCCTATTGGTTTTCAAATGCTAAGGTTCCTAGCACTTCATCAATTCCTACTTCCTAGACGATGATGTGGGATTAATATCCCATTACTTCGACTACTCCATTATGCTTCATGTCCGTCAATCCATTTAATTAGAGCACGAATACAAGTTACAAGTTTGTAAAAAAATTAAGGAAAAAAAACACCAATTCTACTATGATTTTTGGACATGGGTGTCAACATAGACCCATCGCGTTGGACATAGAGGATTATGAATGCAAGATACGAGGAAATGAGTCATTTATATGTAAACATATTTATGAAATATAGACGGATATAAGTATTTACTTTATCACTTATTATCATCATCGTAATTAAGTTAAAATTATTATTAATTATTACTATCGAACGGTATAAACCGAAAAATGAACGTGGGTCAGGTCGGACAAGGCCCAATGGATTGGGCCGAAAATATATCCATACAAGTCTCAATTACGACAAAGGGAGTGAGCCTTCCCTACCTTTGCTCGTCTTGCCTCCTCGTCATTCCCACTATGTCGACCTAGACATATATAGAGCGTATAATGACTAAGGCCCAACAAAACTAAATGCCGATAAGGTGTAATCATCAATGCCGAGCAAGGCATCTCTCAAGGGCAAGCAAGACCTCCTTTCAAAGACGAGGAGCCCCTCATCGGTCTCCATATAATACAAGGAAATGGGCTTTACCATCATTACAATTCTCTTCCTCGGCTCAATGTAGGCCGACCAGGCCATGTACGACGAGGAAGCCCACCTCCCAAAGGCGCACGTGCAGATTGGTATTATCCAATCATATTCAAATAAGGATTGAACAGTTATAATTCCCCTAGGATTATAACCTTATCTCACACGGTTTGTCATCCAAAAAGGACTGAACAATTATAATCACTCTAGGATTATAACCTCCCCACCTACGAATTCCTATTCAACAAGGATTCTACAATGCTATGCCTATAATTACAAGCCATAATTCTCATTATTTTGGTAATCTATCTTTTGACTATAAACTCTTGTCAATTGATTTCTCTCTCTAAACACAAGTACTTACTCTCACGCCGGAGGGCCATCGCCGGTGAAGCCCCGGCTAAGTTTACGTGTCCGTTCATTTTTTTCAGGCTATTCAATCATCCAGGATACAACCTGTCGCTGGATTTGGGTTGATCCGAACATTTTTGGCATCATCAACTATTATTATTATTATTATTATTATTATTATTATTATTATTATTATTATTATTATTATTATTATTATTATTATTATTATTATTATTATTATTATTATTATTATTATTATTTGTTAGAACATAGTCTATGTAAAAGATAGAAACAAGCAACAAACACACAATACAAGAATATACGTGGTTCACCAACTTAGCTACGTCCACGGGCAGAGGGAGAGAATATTATTATCTTCTGTAAATCAACCGATTACAATCTCTAATCTAATGCTCGAATTCTTGTCAAAGAATTCACAGCTGTGCAAATCCTAGATCTAGAGAAACAGATGAGCAAAATGAACTTGCTAATATGGTTGGGGACAGGCTATATTTATATGCCCTACTCCTAACCCTGCAGGGTTTTAACCCTAAAACAAATTTCTGGCGCTGATGGGTCTGATCCGGCATAGGGCGCGATCGCTCCCTCCTTGGGTGTGATCTCCCCATCTCCAAATTCGACACCCGCACGATCGCTTCCCGTTTGGGCTCGATCGCCACTACCAGAAAAACATGTTTTAGCGGCGGAAATTTCCGCCACTAAAGTGGTAATTCCGTCGCTAAAGCTCTTCCACCGGCGAAATTATTCCGCTTCGGCAGCGTCCGTCGGCCGGCAACCTGGTCGCAGCTGACCTAAGCGGACCAATTTTTTTCCGGTGCACACCGACGGAAATCCTATTCCGCCGGTGGCCAGCAACGGAAATTTCCGTCGCTGAGGTAATTTCATTTAATTAAATTTTTATTTCACCGGCAGAATATTCCGTCGCTGAAATAAAAATTTAATTAAATTAAATAACAACAACGACAGAAATTTCTGTCGCTGAGTTAATTTATTTTATTTTAATCTTTATTTCAGCGACTGAATAATCCGCTGGTGAAATAAAAATTTAATTAAAATAAATTACCTCAGCGACGGAAATTTTCGCCGCTGAGTTAATTTATTTTAATTAAATTTTTATTTCACCGGCGGAATATTCCGTCGCTGGAATAAAGATTAAAATAAAATAAATTAACTCAGCGACGGAAATTTTCGTCGCTGATAATGCAATAAATTAAAAAAAAATCGTAAATATCAATTATAATTTTTTTTGTACCTGATATAACAATTGATATAACTAAAACTATAAATCTAAAAATCAAAAATACAGTACCAAATCGGTGGTGGGGGGGGGGACTCCTAGTACTAAATTGGTGGGGAGGGGGGGGGGGCGAGGGGGGGGCTGAAAATCGGACATTCCGGACCCAAATCGGGGGAGGGGGAGGGGGAGGTGACTTGAAATGGGAACATCACAAATGTTATTACAAACAAATATCAAATGAGAGGAGACTGAAAATCGGGACATCACAAATGTTATTACAAGAAAGTATAAAATAGTATAAACTCACATCGGGGGAGGGGGCGGGGGGGGGGGGAGACTGGAAAAGACTCCCGACAATAGAGTCAGAAGGGGAGCCGGTACTCGAGTGCATGTGAAAATACCCCACTACTAGAAGCTGGCCAATTATCGACGGAATTTTACCGACGGACCGCATCCGTCGGTATTACTGGCAGATATTAAATTGTTACCGACGGACCAATTCCGCCGGTAAAGCGATGTATAAATTCAACCGCGTACCTCCCTTTAAACCTAATCGCTTACCCCTTCTCTCTCTCCCCTCCTGTGAAGCCCATCTTCACATTCTCTCTCTACAATCGTCGCCTCCATTATCGCCTCTCCACGCATAACTTCCCTTCAATCTCTCCAAACCCAAATCCCTTATCTCCATTCTATAATCCCCAAATCCTAAACCCCTAAATTCCCTCACATTTCCCCCAATTTCAGCAACACCCACTTTTCAATTTCTCGTCATTTCTCCTCTAATCAACGCGACGGCAGCGATGACGGTGATGATAGTGTGGTGAACTAAGCGCACCAAAGGAAAATGGCATATTCAGCCATAGCTGGGATGATCGTTGCTACTTTGGTGACAATTGCTTGTGCAATCAGGTGGTCTTGGATATAGTTGACTACCTCTTTGTCTCCTTCCCTCTTTATATTTCTCTCTTATGTGTCTTATATGCATCTTTGATTGGTATTGTCAGATTCCTTACAGACCTTTCAGAGAAGTTGATACATGAAGGTTGTTTCATTTCTGTGGGCTGATTTAATTTCCATTTGGTGAATCTCTAGGTCAACATAATTGTTGGGGTGTTTCCAGATGGGCTCGCGTTGACTGTGACCTTAGCGTAAGTGATTGTGGTTTGGTTATTTCTGTTTTTAAATAAAATCTTGGCAAAGGTTGCATGAGTCTTAATTATAGTTTAAACGTTGATTTAGTCTATCATGTTTTCATTAATCTTGGCAAAGGTTGCATGAGAATGAAAGATGGTTGGGTGTTAACCCAGAGCTATTGTAACAAGAGTGATACTTGTCACTCGAGAACTGGACTTGATTATTCCCCATTGTTTTGGAACATTAGTTATTATGGAGTAATATACAGTTTCGAAGTTACATGTCCTTAAACATGATATCCCAATCACATGTTGGTTGGATAGGTTTGGGGCATAGTACTCGTAGAAGCTTATACATGTACTAGCACATCTACCATGTTGGATAGGTTTGGGAAATAGTAGAAGCTTATATGTGTGTTAGCACATGTACCATGTTGGATAAGTTTGGGAAATAGCAAAAGCTTATATGTGTGTTAGCACATGTCAGCACCTACTTTCACCATGAACCATCATCATCGATGATGTTGCCTGAACTATATAGTTTTAGTTTGGTGAATTAGGGTATTCCTACTATTTACCATTATTTACGTATTTTTGACATGACAATTTGAAAACGAAATCGAGGTTATTGATAGTACTATTCTCACTTCACTGATTTGCAATGAAATATTGAGATTAAGGATCCAATTGTACGAATTCAAAACATCTTTTGTTAAGTTCCTGGCTTAAGTAGCTACAGCCTACAAGATTGCATCCTGAATAGCTATTACGAAAGAAAAATATACTCCCTCCGTCCCTAAATGAATGTCGAAAGTTTCATTTAGGGACGGAGGGAGTATTAAATTTATTCTAAACGAGTTTGTTGCATTGTACAGACAAAAAGATAAAAGGGGATTCATTTAGCCGACCATGCACTTTGGCCAAAGCTGAGCTGAACTGTTATTTGCATTGCTTTTGTTTATTTTCTTAAAATGGCATAGTGGTGTCAATCTTTGTCTATCTTAGCTCCCATTCAACTGCATTCTTGATTCTCCCTTGCTCTCCTTTGTTTATTATATATGTACAATGTTGATTGGTGCAGAATTATTTTGGCAGTGAACAAAGGTCTGCCTTGATTGCCTATTTTAAATATGCTGATGGGTTTAACATGTTACCGTAATAATCAAGCTTTGTCGAACATTATTGTTATGTGTCATATAGCAGCAATGTCAGTCGCACTTAGTCCAAAAAGTTCTTTCATGAGGTCTTTCGGGCGTTCGAAGTATTGAATAATTTCATAGCACCCTTCTTTTCTATGTTTTAGACTGGTTAAATGAGTGATGTCTATAGGTTAATGATGGTATACTGGTTATTGGTTACAGGTGATGCCATTGTCAGGCTATTTCGTCAGCAGGATCATGAACTTGCCTTCTTATTATGCTGCCGGTTTAATTCTAGTTGGCTGCTGTCCTGGGGGTACATATCTGTTGTATTTTTGTTTATAAGCCTTTTCACCCTAATACATGTTCTTTTAACTAGAAGTTTCATTTGTTAATTTCAGGTACTGCAAGTAACTGTAACTTATATTGCACGGTAAGTAAAACTTGTAGGAGCAATATGGATATTTCCTCCATTTAGATTAAAACCAAAGCTCTAATGATGTCATTATGTTCAGTGGAAATGTGGCTCTTTCAGTATTGATGACGGCTGCAAGCACCCTGTCTGCCGTTGTTAGTCCTCAGTACCCCAGCATTGCTGATTTTGTAACTATTTCCTTTTTCTTCGATTGATTGAATTATTTTCAGTGTTATTTTAATTTTAATTCAAAGTACATTAGGCATACTTTAAAATGTTTGTTTCCGCTTATACCCCGCCTTCACCCCCCCCCCCCCCAAAGTAAAAAGAAAAGAAAGAAAGATAAGGACAAAAAAATGCAGTCACGTTGATGGCAAGTAAGCATGAACTTGAAGCAGATATGTACCAGGTCGATGAATAAATAAACTCAAAAAATTGCAGTCACGTTGATGACTCATTTTCTTACGGCAAAACTTGCTGGTACATATGTTGCCGTAGATGCAGCTGGGCTGCTTTTATCCACACTGCAGGTTAATCACCCCCCGGTATATTTATTTTATATTCGACATATTTTTTCCCATCATTTAACTCTGGCCACTTCACATAGGTTGTCCTTCTTCCTGTTCTGGCGGGGGCATTCTTAAATCAATACTTCAAAAGGCTAGTTAAATTGGTCTCTCCTTTGATGCCACCCATTGCTGTAGCAACAGTAGCTATTCTTTGCGGGAAAGCGATTGCACAGAGCTCATCTGCAATACTTGTCTCTGGCAGACAAGTGATTCTTGCTACTGCTCTTCTGCACACCTCTGGATTCTTTTTTGGTTATGTACTTTCTAGGTGTCTTGGCATTGATGTCTCCTCTGCAAGAACAATATCTATTGAGGTCGGCATGCAGGTATGTTACTCAAGTGCGGTGTATCATTCCCGAGTTGAGCCACTCATCTTTTGATTAGAGTAATGTCTCATATTGCTACATTAACTTAGATGTCTGGAGTGGATTTGAGTTTCAGTAATCTTGTGAAATTATGTCATTATTTATGGACTGAATGTCTCTAGGTCATGGCACCTCTAGTCCTTCAAGTCCTCCCCTATGCATTACGCTAACACCTTAGTTAAGCATTGCAAGTATGTATAAGGACACGATTAATAGCAAATGTGAATTTAGATACGTCGAGACATCATTTCTTCATACGACAACACTCAATTTGGAAAAAGTGTTAGTTCTGAAAAAAAAAAAAACAATAATACTAAGGGCACAAAATGCTTACAAAATCTTGCTCAAAAAAATATTGTTGTCAATCATTGATTGAATATTTGAATTGTGGGCTCAAGTGTTAAATGATTTTAACACCAATCAATGATAGCCATTTAATGATTTTTGTGACCAAAATTTTGTGAGCATTTTGTGCCCCTAGCATTACTCGGAAAAACAATTATTATACTTCTCATAGTGATATGATTTTCTTGTTATCTCGAGTCTCATTAATCCGAGTGGAGAACTTGAGGATTGGACCTAAGAAGGAAGTAAGCAACTCCTCTGTAATTACGTAAGTCAGTTCGTTGAAGTTTCTTATCCATTTACCACTTTGTAAACACCAATGTATTACTGAGTTGCTACTTTTATCCCAGAGAAAACAGTCATCTTTGAATTTTATGAAGTTAGTGTTACCCTTTCCCATATTAGGACTTGATATGGATTATTTTTTCAAGATATAAAACTTGTGTTTCATAGAAATCTTCACTTATTTGACTTGAGGTATGAACAGTTTTATCATCTATGATAAATAAACATATGTCAAATACTAATTCAATAATGATAAACTAGATTTTGATTATCAAAACATGACTCCTATTGGGACCCCCCCTCTCTCCAATTTTGAGAGAGAGATTTGTTATTTATATATGTGCAATTGACACATTTTGTTATCTATAGTATAAATGGAACCCCCCTTTTGAACAGTTCTATGAACAGTTCCAAGGGGGAAAATTCCCATTTTGTCCTCATACATTTGTCCCTTTCCCATTTTGCCCTTAAAAAAAAATTTAATTTAAAAAAAAAAAAATTAAAAAAAAATTACGTGGCCTTGGACACGGGCATGTGCTAGTATATTTATGTTTCAGAATTCGGTGTTAGGAGTAGTTCTTGCAAGTCAACACTTTGGAGACCCTTTGACAGCAGTACCTTGTGCAGTTTCGAGCGTGTGTCACTCGATCTTTGGTAGCGCTTTGGCAGGAATATGGAGGCGTATCGAAGTTCGTGGATGATGTTGGTGCCTACTGGTGTTAGGTTTTCATATCCTATACTTCTTCCCATATCTATTTGAATGGGATTAGGAACGGACCCCGTCAAGGCCCTCAAGGTTTGGCACCATGGGCAATGTAGGATGCTGATGCACAAATGCCCCCAGTGCCGTTCCTGCGCATATCTATCTGATGTGAGGTTGGGGTCCCGTCTAGGTCCACTAGGAGTAGCACCCCAAGCAATACTTTCGGCATTGAAGTTCTTTGTTCCACACAAAAATTCCTTCCCTCTTCTAAGTAGGGGTCCTTTATTAGTAACCCTTCCCCCCCCCCCCTCCACCCACCCACACACACAAACACACATGCCCAAATGTAATGGCTGCTCATATACAAGCCTCTACTTTTTCCCATATCAGATGTGGAATTTGGGTATCACTTAAGTCAATCACGTTGCCAGGACAAGGCAAAGCGCGTTTAGAAATAAGATTTCTAAATTTTCACCGTCTTATGCATGACTGTTTAATTATTATTTTTTCTAAGAAGTTGACTGAAACTTTTTATTTCTTTTTCTGTTGAACAGGATGACTTCTTACCTCGCACAAGTGTGGCACAGGAAGTATACCCATGTACTTAGATGAAGGATGCATTTGATAAGGTGTAATTTCCACTGCATTTCTTTGCAACATAATTTTTTTCAGCTCCATAAACTGAACATATGTTTATTGTCTCTGTAATACTTGTTATGCCTTGTTTATTGGTGTGTAGAAATGTAAACAAATGGAAAAGGGTGGCAATTACTTTGAGTTCTTTCACAACACAAGATCAGTGAAGGCTACAATCCTTCATTTTCAGGTTTGGTTCATTTTTCATGCTTCTGCAAGCGTTCTTCCTGTTTTACTTGGTAATACCCCAAGGCCTAGCCAAAAAGGTAGATGATGAAAATTTTTAGATTGATTTCTCATGCTTTTTGATTGGAAGCTTTATCGTTTTAAATTAAGAAAATGAATTAACTCGAAGCTGATTCTGGTTATGTAATTCTTAGTAGAAATATTTTTCGAAATTTCCCTTCTTTTTTATATAGATTGTTTATTACTTATTTGAGATTTCAAATTCTGGAATTGAGATATGCTTTTCTGAATTCATGTTGCTGCTGTGCTTATTACATTACTGAAGTGCACTATTGCAGTTTCAAACTGTTTTGATGTGGAATGTCTTGTAATTTGTGTGTTTTCTGTGCTGCTGTGATTGGCATTTCCATCATTCAAGGCTGCCAAACACCCTAAGCTGAGCCAAGTTTTAAACTTTTGACTTTTCAGTTTGTCAAAGTATTCAAGCTTAAAAAAATGTCATTACGCTTTATTAGATTAGCTTTTCCTCACTGTTCTATCTTGAGTATGCTTGTTCGTAAAGCTTAAGTAGCCATATGGAGTTTTTATTAAGTTAGGGGAGGACTTTTCTGCTAGATGGTGCAAATCTGTTTGCAGTTTATGCTGTCTGTAGTGGCTTTTCTGTCACTTATCATTTCCATTTTCATTTCTGCAGCTAGAAAATCTATCTGGAATGATTGCTGGGGTTTGGTCTCAAGATAATAGTCTCCAGCTTGAGGCAACAACCCAGTTTCGGAAACTTCTTTCCATAGTTAACTTCAACTTGTCTCTTACTTTTATTATTTTTACTATTGTTACTAGTGTTATAATAGCTTTTGTCTTTGTTATCATTGGATTACATGAATTCCTGATTTCCTTACTTTTAAATTTCTTACCAGAGCACAGTCCTCCAATTGAAGAGGTTATCCAATCAGGTGTAGTTCCTCGTTTTGTTTAGTTTCTTACGAGGGAGGACTACCCACAACTTCAGGTATGGGGCCACTAATTACAAGAAGTCGTTAAGTGTTTCAGGAAATCTTTACACTTTTCTTGTGTTTTTATTTCGTTAGTTTATGATCATTGATTGATTAGTATGAGTTCTGATCATTTCTGTTGCTCAACATCTATTTTAGTTTGAGGCAGCTTGGGCCCTCACAAACATTGCGTCTGGGACGTCTTATCATACAAAAGTAGTGATTAACCATGGTGCTGTGCCAATATTTGTGAAACTTCTTGGATCTCCAAGTGATGATGTTCGAGAGCAGGTTCAATATCAGAAAGCTGATTTATTCTGGCTATTTTGAGTGTCCATTTTATTTTGCTTCTATAATTGTGCCATATAGCCAGTGTTCATTGCTTCTTGTTAACTGTTAGTAATGTGCTTATGAGGTCTTATCCTTTTCCATGTATAGGCTGTATGGGCATTAGGAAATGTTGCTGGTGACTCTCCCAAGTGCCGTGACCTTGTCCTTGGCCAGGGAGCTTTGGTTCCTTTGCTATCTCAGTTGAATGAGCAAGCCATAATCTGCCTTTGATCAGGTTGATCTCTTAGGTTTAAAACATATGTAGCACTTGTATATCTTGGTTTCCTTACAGGAAAAAAGTATTACCACAGTCTACAATCTGTTATAGCATAAATTTGTATATACATAATTGCTGAATGTTGAATGAGCAAGCCACAACCTGCCTTTAAGTAGTTTTTATGTTAGTTTTGAGAATTTGATGAATGTTGAATTTGATTTTTTATGTATTTAGTGAATGTTTAATTGAGTTGTATTTGAATGTTGGTATTTTGGTGATTGAAAAGGTTGCATGTGGTTATTTGAATGTAGTATTTTTTTTTTAATTCTGTGCAATTTATCGACGAACATTTTCGTCGGTAAATTCTTATAAAAATTGATTATAGATTTACCGACGGATAAGTCCATCGGAAATTCTGTATTTATCGACGGAATAATCCGTCGGTAATCTCTTCGGCAGTAACGCCGATCATCGGCCGGCGGATTTCTTTACCGACGGACCATTTTCGACAGTAAAATGCGTTTACCGACGGACGGTTTGTCCGTCGGTATTACCAACCAGAAATTACCGACGGTATCCGACAGACTCAGTCCGTCGCTAAAGAGACATTACCGACGAAATTACAGCTTTACCGACGGAAATTTCCGTCGGTAATGGTGCAGTTTCTAGTAGTGCCCCTGTTGCTGCATAATCTGCATCTGGGCCATCATCATCTGAAATCGCCACTACCAGAAAAACATGTTTTAGCGGCGAAAATTTTTGCCACTAAAGTGGTAATTCCGTCGCTAAAGCTCTTCCACCGGCGAAATTATTCCGTCGGTGGTCCGTCGCAGGCAACCCGCCGCAATGGATCGGCAGACCAATTTTCGCCGGTGCACACCGACGGAAATCCTATTCCGCCGGTGGTCAGCAACGAAAATTTTCGTCGCTGAGGTAATTTCATTTAATTAAATTTTTATTTCACCGGCAGAATATTCCGTCGCTGAAATAAAAATTTAATTAAATTAAATAACAGCAGCGACGAAAATTTTCGTCGCAGAGTTAATTTATTTTATTTTAATCTTTATTTCCGTCGCTAAGTTAATTTATTTTAATTAAATTTTTATTTCACCGGCGGAATATTCCGTCGCTGGAATAAAGATTAAAATAAAATAAATTAACTCAGCGACGGAAATTTCCGTCGCTGATAGACGAAAATTTCCATCGCTGATAATGCAATAAATTAAAAAAAATAATCGTAAATATCAATTATAGTATACTCCCAATATCAATTATAGTATACTCCCTCCGTTCCAGCCCACTGTAAACTAAAAAAAATGGCACATCAATTAAGGAATATTATTAAGATAATGAAAATGTGTGGTAGAAAATGAAGAGAGAGAATGAGTGGAGTAAATAGTAGGTTGGTTGAATAAATTGTGTGGTGGAGAATGAGTGGAGTTAATGAGTGGGTGGGGAAGGAAGAATATAAAATATTAAAGGACATTCCATTTATGATTTACACCTGGCTGACGGACTAAAAGGAAATAAGTTTTTACACTGGGACGGAGGGAGTACATTTTTTGTACCTGATATAACAATCGATATAACTAAAACTATAAATTTAAAAACCAAAAATACAGTACCAAATCGGTGGGGAAGGGGGGCTCCCAGTACTAAATCGGTGGGGAGGGGGGTGGGAGGAGACTGAAAATCGGGACATCCCAGTACCCAAATCGGGGGAGGGGGAGGAGACTTGAAATGGGAACATCACAAATGTTATTACAAACAAATATCAAATGGGGGGAGACTGAAAATCGGGACATCACAAATGTTATTACAAGAAAGTATAAAATAGTACAAACTCACATCGGGGGAGGGGGCGGGGCGGGGGGGGGAGACTGGAAAAGACTCCCGACAATAGAGTTAGAAGGGGAGCCGGTACTCGCGTGCATGTGGGAATACCCCTGTTGCTGTATAATCTGCATCTGGGCCATCATCATCTGAAATCGACGCTCTGTATCCTCCCGATACTGCGCAGCCAAGCGTCTCTCCTCAGCCAAGCTTGCCTCCAGAGTGGAGATCCTCGAAACATACTGAGGATCGGACCTGATCACCTTCGAGCGACGGCCGGTCGACGACGATGGGCATTGCAGCCCGCGATCCCCCATCCCTAACACTCGGTCTCCTATCTTTGGATGTCCGTCTGAGGTGACCGCTTGCCAAACTTCAGGCACGAATGGAATAGGCTGGCCGGGAGGAGTACCTTCGGGCGTAATGGCGGCAAGATATGTATTCTGTCAAAATAAAACAAACAAATATAATCATATACACAATATACATAAATAAATTCACATATTCAAAAGCAAGTATTTTAATGATAGTTTACTTACAAAGGCCGATGCAGATCGATCATCAACCTACTGCGGAGGTTGATCGGGGAATGTAGGATTTCTAACATGTGTGCTAACGAACACATCCACAAATCCGACATCGGGGCCATGTTCCTTTTCCTATAATCATTAAAGTAAAGCTATTTATATATTTGACTAACAAATATCAACAGAAGTATATAATGATAAAGTTAGTTTCTCAAAGAGTCCTATACTAATCAAGTTAGTTTCTAACTTATTCTTATATTTTTTTTATTTTTTTTTTGACTTTCTGTTAAGATGTTAAACCAATTAATTTTATTGAAGATTGAGCCTACTATTTTCAAGTTGGTTATGATCATACCCTCAACATGGCTCCCCAGCTAACATACGTATATAAACTTAAAATGATCACCAAGTGACATATGAAGTGAAACAGTATATGAACTAAAATCATGGATTTCATAGCATCAACATGGCTCCACAGCTAACATACGTATATAAACTTGAAATGATCACCAAGTGAAATATGAAGTGAAACAGTATATAAACTAAAATCATGGATTTCATAGCATTTACATGGCTCCCCAGCTAACATACATTTATAAACTTAAAATGATCACCAAGTGAAATATGAAGTGAAACAGTATATAAACTAAAACCATGAATTTCATAGCATCAACATGGCTCCCCAGCTAACATACGTATATAAACTTAAAATGATCACCAAGTGAAATATGAAGTGAAACAGTATATAAACTAAAATCATGAATTTCATAGCATCAACATGGCTCCCCAGCTAACATACGTATATAAACTTAAAATGATCATCAAGTGAAATATGAAGTGAAACAATATATAAACTAAAACCATGGATTTCATAGCATCAACATGGCTCCCCAACTAACATACGTATATAAACTTAAAATGATCATCAAGTGAAATATGAACTGAAACAGTATATACTACATTTAAACTAACATACATACCATACGCATATGATGCTCGGCGACGTTGATCTTCCCCATCATATGCTTTGTCGCAGACCCCGAGGAGCTCTCTCTATTTGCCTGAAAAATGGAACATTTTATTTTGGGACAGAGGGAGTAATTGTCATTGTTACCAACATACTTCCTCCGTCCCATAATAATATGCACAAATTTCCCTTTTTGGTGTCCCATACTTCCTAAAATTGACAAATTTTATTATTATTATATTTAGTCTACATTATGTGTCATACGCGCACTTAATTGTGGGTCTCACCAGCAAATCTTATCTCACTTTTCATACTCACGCACTTAATTGTGGGTCTCACCAGCAAATCTTATCTCACTTTTCATACTCACAACCACTTTTTCACTCACAATACTGTAAGAACCCGAAAATTTTAAACTTTTAATTAATTATTTTTTTATTAGAAAACAATTAATGTAATTATAATTATTAATTAGCATTTAATAAGTGGGCTATTAAAGGTTAATTGAATGTGTTGGATTATTTAATCAAGTTGGGCTAGGTAAGTGGGCTTGTGAAGTAAAAAGGGCCCAAGGAGGATAATACCCAAATATAAATAACCAAAAACCCTTTCTTAATTTCCATAAACCTCATAATTAACAAAAGAAAATAAAATCAAGAACCCTAAACCTAGGAGGGGCGGCGGCCGAGCAGAGGAGAGGGGAAAACAGCCGAGCTCTTGATCTTCTTTGGTCAATTTTTCTTAACCATAATCAAGGTAATGTAAAATCCTAAATTATAGTTTTCATTTCATTCAATTCGAATTATTATTGAATTAGTTATGAATTTTTGAAGATTAGAATTATGTTTGTTCTAGGATGATCATTCTTAGGGTTTAAATGTTCAATCTTGGAGTTAATAAATAACTTGAGGATTAGAATGATGGGGAATTGAATGTTATAACAATATAATTATAACCCATAATTCATCTTGAATTTGGAATAAAAAGAATGTAGATCTAAAACAATTAATGTAATTAAAAATTGTTTTGATTAATGAGTAGATGAATTAAATTATTGGGTTAATGTTTAGAAAGTAAAAAGAAAAATCAAAACAATGATTTAGAACCTGTTAGGTTCGGCCGAATGGCCCTAAATATGTTTATATATATTTTCGTTTAAATCGTTAAGCTTTTGGTTTATCTTAAAAAGTCCCAGTTAGTTTTCAAACTGAAAAGGATCAAACTGAACGTTTTTTTTAAAAGCTGAAATAGTTAAAATTCTGACTTTTCAGTCAGTAACTTGCTGGACAGTTAATTGAAGGACTAAACTGCAAAGTCCAAAGTTGCTGAGGGACCAAACTGTAAATATTTAAAAGTTGAGGGACTGTTTTGCAATTACTCATAAGTTGAGGGACTGTTTTGCAAATATTTAAAAGTTGAGGGACTATTTTGCAAATATTTAAAAATTGAGGGACTGTTTTGCAAATACCTAAAAGATGGAGGACCTTTTAGTAATTAGCCAAAAGTAGAAGGACTTAAGTGGAAGTCCTAAAAGAGGAAAGTACTTTAAAGTTAAGAATTATGAAAAGAATAGAAAAGAGAACAACCTTAAATAAAACCAACCTATAAATAGGAAAGTACAAATCCAAGAATAATGAAATTCCCGAATAAGAAAAGTTTCCAAAAATAGAAACTTTCCCAAAGTTAGAAGATTAATAAATAAAGAAAGGAAAGAAGTTAAATTATAACGCATAAGGTTTAACTAAGTAGAGATAGTTAACGACAAATGCGAAATACTAAGTTACTCTTACGTAGTTGTAGATACGCACGGGAAGAGCTGTTCAAGAAGTTAGACCAAGGTAAGGGATTACGTTCCTTTACTGTATTTGAACTCTTTACCTTTGGAATTCCTACATATTTTTGATATAATTAGACTATCAAATGGCACGATAGTTATTTGTGAATAATCCGCGTTATTGAACGTTACTTGGAAATATCTATATTTTGTGATAATGTTGTTGTTCACAGAATATCTGAAGTTTGAAACTTGTTATATGCATACTTGTACGTATGTATGCTTCCTCGTTCTAGTATGTTTGTGGAAACACTTACTTGCTTAGAATGAACATGCCCAGTTAGAAAAGGCATTGTCAGAACTTGTCTTGTTAGAAAAAGACTTGTTCTTATTAGGGATTGCATGAGTGATCACATGCCTTCTCTTGAGAATTGTCTGATTACAAGGGCAATTCTAGACCCCGAGCATATGTGTGTGGATACCATATATGTTTCGACACACACCCATGGCTTGATGAAGCTAGGTGTATTAAATTATACCTTTGGCATTGAGGTTATAATGTACGTTGGAATTGACGAAACTTGTGTGAATCCCTTTGAATCGTAGTGCCATAATCCTTTGAAGAAAATCTTAAATATTGTCTTGACTGTATTGTACCGCAGTCTATTATAAAGTTAAATTAACCTATCCTTGTATGGTATTATTGAAGTGTTCATTCTGGTCGTCTCTTCTTAGTACCCGAAGAGACTTCGTATGAACTTACTGAGCATTCGTTTGCTCACCCTTTCTCCCTTAAATTTTTCTTACCAGGTTCTAAGTAGAAGGAAATCGGACTGGTCGCGAGAAGGGCGACGCCTGGAGAACAATTAGGGTTATTGAATAATTAGTCTATTGCATTTGGTTGTAAGTACATTAATGGCTAGTGTGGTTTTACTAGCTGAGACATTAAGTATTTATTTTCGCTTCCGCATTTATTAGGTTATTATGGTATTTAATGACATTTATGATGTAATAGGGTTTTGTGGGTGGAAACCCTAATGTTTTGAAGAATTATTTATTGTCATTGAATGCTCATTTATGTATGGAAAATTAGGGGTGTTACATGTTGGGATGTGGAGTCAAAAACCATGGATAAAGGAATTTGAACCGCGGTCGGAGGAGTTGGTGAGATCAAGGGGGCTCAAATTCGTCGGAGCAGTTTCTGGTCAGGAGGGCGGCCGCGCTAGGGGCCAGAGCGGGCGCGCTGAAGTGTTGAACAAGGGCGCTGGAGGTTCTGGACGTTAGCGCGGACGCGCACTTAGTGAGGGCGGCCGCGCTGGTCACCATTCTGGACTGATTTGTTTCCTATTTTGATAAGATCTCCTCTTGCTTGGTGATTCCTCTTTGACAGTAATTTTGGAAGGACTTGGGAAGAAAGAAGATTACTTTCTTGTGTAGGATTTCAATTATTACTAGGATTTGATTTATTGTTCCCTATAAATACATGTGATAGCCTAGAAACAAATTGCAACATCTGAAAATATTAGAGAGAATATTTTGGCTTGGTAGCGCCCCCGGACGTAGTTGTTGTTGCAACGAACCGGGTTAACAATTCTTGTGTGTTCCTTTGTGTGTGATTTACTTTTCGTGTGTGTTGCTCTTATTATTACTCCAAGCTTGGGCCGTTCCGCTGCGTGAATTCACAACAACTGGTGTCAGAGCTTTAGTTTTGTCGAATCATTGCTTGGGTTATCTTTTGCCATGGATTTATTGGGAGCTTTGGAGGATGGTAATAAGGTATTAATCAAAAAGTTTGATGGGACGGATTTCAATTTTTGGAAGACACAAATCGAGGATGTTCTGTGGAACAAGAATTTGTATCTACCATCAAAAGAAAAGCCGGCGGACATAGAGGAAGCAAAATTCGAAATCTTGGATCGGAAAGCGTTAGGGCTTGTTAGGCAAACGTTGACCAAGGATGTGGCGAAGAATGTTTTGGAGGCGAAGACTACCATGGAGATGTTAGAGATGTTGGCGAGCATGTACGAGGCACCATCGGCGGCGAATAAAGCTCATCTAATGAGAAAGCTGTTGAACATAAGGATGGTGGAAGGCATGTTGGCAACAAAGCATATAAGTGAATTCAAATCTACTGCGACCCAACTATCTTCCGTGGCTGTTACTCTTGATGACGAGGTACTAGCATTGATTTTACTTTCTTCTTTGCCGGAAAGTTGGGATATGACTGCGATAGCAGTTAACGTTTCAACAGGAAAAGTGAAGTTGAAGTTTTCGGATATCGTTGATGTGATTCTTGGCGAAGAAATTCGTAGGAAGAGCAAGGGTGGGACATCGGGGCTAACACTAAATGTCGGTGAAAAGAGTAAGGGTGGCAAGAAGGTGATTACTTGCTATGATTGTGGGGAGAAGGGGCACTTTAGGAGAAGTTGTCCGAAGCGGTCAGGCAGAGCGAGGGAATTGAATGTTGCTGAGGAGATAGCGGATGCATTAATCTTGGGTGGGAGCAGTTCAACAGATTCGTGGGTTTTGGATTCGGGATCGACATTTCATTCATGCACCAGTGCAGAAAGAATGGAGCAGTACGTTAACGGTGATTTTGGGGTTGTTCGTTTGGGAAACAATAATCCTGTCAAGGTCATTGGAAAGGGGGTTGTTCGGGTCAAAGCAACGGATGGGACTGTTTTGCGGCTACGTGATGTGCGACATATTCCGAATTTGAAGAGGAACTTGATTTCCATAAGGCAACTTGATAAGGAGGGTTGTGTGGTGACCTTCGGTTGTGGGACATGGAAGGTAAACCGCGGAGCTAGCTTGGTGGCTCGTGGCGGCGTGGAAAATATGTTGTATACCACATGAAACATGAGTCGTTGGGGGAAACGAAGGCGCATCCCAATGATGAATGGTGGTGGCCGAGATCGCCATGGTGGGAGAAATTTCACTAAACGGTATGTTGGTAGAAAATTGGGTAATGAAGTCGGCCGACGCGGAGCCAATTTGGCCAACATGGGAGCGGGATCTAGAACGGTGATGCGATGGGTTGGAAAGAACAAACAAAGGTTCCAAGCTTGTGATTCTGTGGGGCACGTGGATTCGCGCTGTTCAGGATCGATAGTTAGCAAGCAAGTGAGCGGGGATGTGCAGGGAGGATCATTCGGAATGAAGACTCGGAGCATGGTAGAACCGACAGTTATGTTGAAGCGTAGCTCAGCTTCAACTCACTTGGATAACTAGACAAGAGGCCGGGCGCTACCAACGCAATAGCTGGCCACTGAAATTTGTTTCAAGAGAGGTATCATGGATGGTTTGTCTCCAGGTGGGAGATTGTTGGGATGTGGAGTCAAAACCATGGATAAAGGAATTTGAACCGCGGTCGGAGGAGTTGGTGAGATCAAGGGGGCTCAAATTCGTCGGAGCAGTTTCTGGTCAGGAGGGCGGCCGCGCTAGGGGCCAGAGCGGGCGCGCTGAAGTGTTGAACAAGGGCGCTGGAGGTTCTGGACGTTAGCGCGGATGCGCACTTAGTGAGGGCGGCCGCGCTGGTCACGATTCTGGACTGATTTGTTTCCTATTTTGATAAGATCTCCTCTTGCTTGGTGATTCCTCTTTGACAGTAATTTTGGAAGGACTTGGGAAGAAAGAAGATTACTTTCTTGTGTAGGAATTCAATTATTACTAGGATTTGATTTATTGTTCCCTATAAATACATGTGATAGCCTAGAAACAAATTGCAACATCTGAAAATATTAGTGAGAATATTTTGGCTTGGTAGCGCCCCCGGACGTAGTTGTTGTTGCAACGAACCGGGTTAACAATTTTTGTGTGTTCCTTTGTGTGTGATTTACTTTTCGTGTGTGTTGCTCTTATTATTACTCCAAGCTTGGGCCATTCCGCTGCGTGAATTCACAACATTACAGTTGGTATCAGAGCAATGACTTTAGGTCTTATGGGAGAATTAGACTTAAGTACTTGGAGATAGTTAAATCGACCTTGAGAAATGGGAGTTAATCTATTCAACTTAGAACTAAGTAAACGAAGTTGGAAGAACAACTTACTTGTGTGCTTAGAGAATTATACTTGTGCCTTATTTTAAAAGAAGTATATATATTGTGTAATGGGGTTAGCCTAATTAAGTTCTTTGTCTAATGTGTGTAGGATCATGGCACGGAGACCAAGTAAGTCTGTGAGATATAGTGCTGCACTCAAGGAGACAATTGCAGCCAAGGACCACCGTATAAAATTGATCACTAAAGAGTTGAAACAAGAAAAGGCAAAGGTAAAGGGTTTGCAACACGCCCTTATGATAAGCAACGAAGATATGGAATTTATGGAGAATAAGCTGGCTAAGAGTATCCAGAAAGTCAGAACCGGGGATATACATATTAGAATAGCCAACAGAGAGTGGAACAAGCTAAGTGTGCAATTGCTGGACGAACAAAAGCGAGTGTTGATGTGGCGGATTTTACTATATGTATTTCCCTAATTTTCTGAGCATTTTATCCTTATTTTCATGTATTTAGATTAGTTTTATGTAATTTTTGGCTAAAATGTATTTTTGGGGCTTAATTGTATTCCGAGGGTATTTGAGTGTTTTATTTTATATTCGGATGTAATTCTCTCTCGGAGTCAAAGTCAAATTATTGGAGCGGAAGACTGTTTTGAAAATATGTGGAGTTTCAAGGACCAAGCTGCAGATATGGAAAGTTTGGTGACCAAATTGAAAGAAAGAATTTAGGAAACCTTCCCAAGGTGCACGGTTCATGCGCCGCCCACCTTGGTCTTCACGTGAACTGTGCACCTTGGGAAGGTTTCCTAAATTCTTTCTTTCAATTTGGTCACCAAACTTTCCATATCTGCAGCTTGGTCCTTGAAACTCCACATATTTTCAAAACAGTCTTCCGCTCCAATAATTTGACTTTGACTCCGAGAGAGAATTACATCCGAATATAAAATAAAACACTCAAATACCCTCGGAATACAATTAAGCCCCAAAAATACATTTTAGCCAAAAATTACATAAAACTAATCTAAATACATGAAAATAAGGATAAAATGCTCAGAAAATTAGGGAAATACATATAGTAAAATCCGCCACATCAAATTCCCCCACGCTTAGACCATTACTCGTCCCTGAGTAATATCCTATCCCCACTCTAAACACCGGTCTAAACAGATAGCATGGGAGGAAAATGATCCCTAATCTCCTCTAAACCACCAAACAAAAATCAACCAATTCAAACGACTCAATAAACGTACTCGGAGAATGAGACTCCGCTCCTTATCACTCCAAAAATACAATGGTATCAATGGCCTTAGCTCGACCCCAACTCCAAAAATGCAAAAACCGGACATGTACCCCACCCCCCTCACTAAATCATGCATAGTCCCATATACATATAGGTGCCGTTTCCGGTTTTCACCTAGCCACTCGTTTTTTTTTTTTTTACACACTCTCTCCTTTTGCCTAAGTGCCCTCTCGAGTTTTCACTTAGCCTCTCATTTTTTTTTCATTTTTTTTTACGAAAATAAAACAGCATATACAACACAACATGTACCCCACCCCTCACTAAATCATGCATAGTCCCATATGCATCACAAAAGTATAAAATAAGTAAGACAGGGGTAGGGATACCTCTGGCGCTACGTGGCGGCTCGAATCGTAGTCCCACGGACCATGCGAACTGGAGCTGCTCGCTGGGAATGGCCACCTCTGCCATCTCCCGTCATCATACTGTGGTGCCATGCGAACCATATAATCATGAAGCTGATCCTGACGATCCATAGTAATGGCAAACTGCATATCCATACGGGCCATCAAACGATCCACGCCACTATCACCAAGACTCGCAGCCCCCGAACCAACACCTTCAGCCTCAGCCTCCACCATATAGTCATCATCATCATCGTCGTCGTCCTCCTCTTCAACATATTCAGCTTCCTCCTCAACATGCTCCTCAACAACTCTTGCATTTATCCCTCGTACCTCCCTCTTATTGCTTTCAAGAGAGTCTCGAGAGATGGGCCTAATAATCTTCACTTTATCGCCCCCAAAATTCCACTGCACCCCCGCAGCTTTTACCAACCCGGCAATCAATGATGGGTACGGAAATCCATTCCGTTTATTCTCTCCCACAGCTTGCATATTATCTGAAATGATGTGGCCCAAAGAAATCTGTCCTCCGTTGATAATCAAATGAATCAATAATGCATGCTTCCACGGAACTTTCACATGCTGCGCTGTCGGGAGGATCCTATAGCATACCAATTTATTCACCCCCTTTGCCACTAGATTAAACTGCGTCTCAATCACAAACTTGGGCGAACCATCCGGGTTGTAGGTCCATTGGAGTCGATTACCCTCCAACGTCCTCGCCACATCCGCAAAATATATCCTCCATTCCCCATTTGTTGCTTTAAAATACTCACATTCCTCCCTTTTCACTCTGGGGAGCCCATAGAATTTATTAATATCCTCACTCCTGAATTTAATTGTCTTCCCCCTCACAAAAGAATGCTCTCGATCCATGGGGATTTTGTTCATATTCGAATAAAATTCTTTCACCATCAAGCTATTACCCTCCCCCTTAGGCTCATCACAAAACTGTTGCCACTTTCGAAACCCAAATTTATCAATAAGCCCAAACGATACGATGTTAAACTGTCTCTCCGCGATTATGCCCCTATCCGTATGGGAATAGAAATAATTTTGGGACATGTAGTAATTAAACCTTGAGGAATCATGAGGATCCTCACAACGCAAAAGGGTTCCGAGGGGAGGGGGAGGAACATTAGATGAACTCTCAACAATCTTTTGCTTTTTCTTACTTCCCTTTTTCGATGGCTCTTTAGTTTTACCCATAATCAACTCAAAACAAACACCAATCAACAAATAAACGCCAATTACTCAACCCAAACAAAATTGCAATCCAAATAGAGAAGATAAGAAGTTCGGACCTTTCAAAATTTCTGGAGAAAACCCACCGTACAAATCAGCCTTCGCCGGAAAACTCAAGGTGCTTGCCGAAATCTTCAAACTTTTCGCCGGAAAACCCAAACAGCCGCCGGATTTCTCAAGGGTTGGAGAAGAAAACTGCCCGGAATTGACCAAGGGTCGGTTAATATGAAGGTTTAGGGTGAGGGAATGATGGTTCTTGGAGGAATGGTGGCGAGATTTGAGGTGGAAAGAGGGGAGTTCGCCGAAGTTTATGGGTGATGCTTGCCGGAATATAGAGAGGGTTTAGAGAGAGAAGAGAGAAACGGGTAGATGGGGATTTATGAGGAAATAAAGATTTAATTTCCTTAATACTTGACCCAATTTATCACCCAATCCGTTTCACATTTGGACCCAACCCAAACTTGGACAAACCGACCCATTTCAACTTTCGTTGACCCGATTCCATAGCAGCCGGGTTCGCGAGGTGGGCGCTTGAGGGAGAGTGAGGCGAGCGCCTCTCGAGCAGTTTCTTGGCCATGGAATTGAGCAATGTGAGGCGGCCGCACCAAGAAGAAAGAGGCGGGCGCATTAAACATGGCAACTTGGGTTTATTCTAGGCCAACTCGAGGCGGCCGCATGAGTCATAGTGAGGCGCACGCCTCGAATTCCGTAGTCTGGAGTTGCTTGGGGCCAAACGGGGCGGGCGCATGGTGCATCAGTGGGCGAGCGCCTGAATAGCAGTTTCTCCGGCCCAAGTTTTTCCTAATTGAGGCGGCCGCAAAGATTATGATGAAGCGGGCGCCTTATACTCCTTTGTGCTTTTTTTTTTTTTTTTTTTTTTTTAAGAATAAAGAAATAGGCCCGACTGATTTTGCTTCTCCCTCCTTGCTTTTCCTGCACAACACCATAAAACAAAAACCCTTCAGTAGCACCTATTTTAGACATGAATAAAAATTTGCAAAAATTAAAAATGAAATGTACAAAATGACTAATAACAAAAGCAATTAAATTCCGGGTTGTCTCCCGGTTAGCCGCCCTTCTTTAACGTCTTTAGCTAGACCAAATGCCGGGTAAGCCCCCGGCTGGCATCAACTTTTAAAGTCTTTGACAAGACTCGAACTCACAGTTTATCAAACATATACCGGGTCTTGGAGATCGATTTCCTCCAAACTCGCGGTATTCACCACTTCATTTTCAAAATACGGTTTTAACCGTTGTCCATTTACTTTAAATCCTTTGTCCTCATTAGGACTTGAGATTACTACCGTCCCAAGCGGGGACACCTCCCTCACCACATAGGGACCGGTCCACCGGGACCTCAACTTGCCCGGAAACAAACGAAGACGGGAATTGAAAAGAAGGACCTTTTGACCCACTTTAAAGTCCTTTCTAATAATCATTTTGTCGTGCCAAATCTTCGCTCGCTCCTTATAAAGGAGATTATTCTCATAAGCATCCCTCCTAATCTCATCCAATTCACTCAAATGTAATTTTCGCTCCTCACCGGAACCCTCCAAGTTCAAGTTGAACTTTTTGATCGCCCAATAGGCCTTGTGTTCAAGCTCAACCGGCAAATGACATGGTTTACCAAACACCAAACGATATGGTGACATACCAATTGGTGTCTTGTATGCAGTCCGGTAAGCCCACAACACATCATCAAGCCTTTGACTCCAATCCTTTCTATTCGGGTTCACAGTTTTTTCAAGGATGGATTTTATCTCTCTATTGGATACCTCGGCTTGGCCATTTGTTTGGGGGTGATAAGCAGTCGACACCTTATGGGTGATGTGATATCTCTTGATTAGAGCTTCGACTGTCTTGTTGCAAAAGTGTGTCCCCCTATCACTTATAATGGCCCTTGGCATTCCAAACCGACACAAAATATTGCTCCTAAGGAAGTTGACCACTACTTTTGAATCATCGGTGCGGGTAGGGATGGCTTCCACCCATTTGGACACATAGTCAACCGCAAGTAAAATGTACACAAACCCACAAGAATTAGGAAACGGACCCATAAAGTCTATTCCCCATACATCAAAGATTTCACAATTCACAATGAGAGTTTGTGGCATTTCATTACGGCGCCCAATATTACCAACCCTTTGACACCTATCACACGACTGACAAAAAGTGACCGCATCCCGGAACAAAGTTGGCCAAAAGAAGCCACAATCCAAGACTTTTCTAGCGGTCTTTTTCGCACCAAAATGACCACCACACGCCTGCTCATGACAGAATTTGAGAATAGAGGACACCTCACTATCGGGAATACACCTCCGAATGACTTGGTCGGCACAATGCCTCCACAAGTTGGGCTCATCCCACACATAATACTTGGCATCACTTCGGACTTTGTCTCTTTTTGATTTTGACATCCCCGGAGGGAATCTATTAGAAACGAGAAAATTGACCAAGTCCGCATACCAAGGAGCCATAGAATTAACTGCCCAAAGAACCTCATCAGGAAACTCACCCCGGATTGGGGCTTGTTTATAAGGCTTGTCCTCCTCCATAACAAGGCGACTCAAATGATCGGCAACTAAATTTTCAGCCCCCTTTTTGTCCTTCACCTCTATATCAAACTCACTCAACAAGAGAATCCACCGAATGAGTCTCGGTTTAGCCTCTTTTTTAGACATCAAGTACTTGAGAGCAGCGTGGTCGGTGTAAACAATGATTTTAGTGCCCAACAAGTAGGACCTAAATTTTTCTAGTGCAAAGACTACCGCCAACATCTCTTTTTCTGTGGTGGAGTAATTTCTTTGTGCCCCATTCAAGGTCATAGACGCATAATAAATCACATGCGAGGCACGCTCCACTTTTTGACCCAAAACCGCCCCCACGGCATAATCACTAGCATCACACATGATCTCAAAGGGACGAGACCAATCGGGTGCTTGAATAATGGGGGTGGTTGTCAACCTAGACTTCAACTCATTGAAAGATTGCTTGCAATTATCATCAAAATTAAAATCAACCTCTTTTTGCAACAGGGTGCATAGAGGTGAAGCAATCTTTGAAAAGTCCTTTATAAACCTCCGGTAAAACTCGGCATGACCAAGAAATGACCGGACTTCACGCACGTTGGTGGGGTAAGGAAGTGAAGAAATTACATCAATCTTAGCTTTGTCAACTTCAATACCCCTTTTTGATACAACATGACCTAACACGATGCCTTGCTCGACCATAAAATGACATTTTTCAAAATTTAGGACCAAATTAGTTTCAATGCATCTATCCAACACTAGTCCTAAATGAGCAAGGCATTCATCAAACGAGTCTCCATGGACAGTGAAGTCATCCATGAAAACTTCCATAAATCTTTCCACAAAATCGGAGAATATACTCATCATGCACCGTTGGAAAGTTCCAGGTGCATTACACAATCCAAACGACATTCTCCGATAGGCAAAAGTGCCGAAAGGGCAAGTAAATGTAGTTTTCTCTTGGTCTTCCGGGGCTATAGGTATTTGAAAATACCCGGAAAAACCATCAAGAAAACAAAAATACGCCCGTCCGGCTAACCTTTCCAACATCTCGATCAATAAAGGGAGGGGAAGTGGTCTTTAAGAGTTACCTCATTTAAGCGTCGGAGGTCAATGCATACACGGATCCCCGTTTGCTCCCGGTTGGAACCAACTCTCCCTTCGATTGTGGGAAACCGTGATCCCGCCCTCTTGGGACACACCGCGTGGGGCTCACCCACTTACCGTCGGAGATGGGATAAATGATCCCCATCTCGTAGTAGCTTCAGAACCTCTTTCTTTACCGCCTCCATCATTGGCGGGTTAAGTCTCCGCTGCGGTTGTCTCACTGGCTTCGCACCCTCCTCTAGGTTGATCCGGTGCATACACAAAGATGGACTAATGCCCTTGAGATCGGCAATAGTCCAACCAATCGCGGATTTCCGCTCCCGAACCACCTCAATCAACCTCTTCTCTTGATCCTCAGTCAAACTGCTAGAAATCACCACCGGAAGCGTCTCTCCCTCACCTAAATAAACATACTTAAGGTGTTCAGGGAGAACCTTCAACTCAAGCTCCGGTGCCTTCTCTATAGATGGAACAAGCCTCTCAACCGGAACCTCTAACTTCGTATAACCACGACCCGGTTCTGTAGCAAACATAGCACTCTCTGTAAGATCCATAACTGCTTCCTTCATCGAATCTGAGATGTCAAACTCCAAACTAGCATACCCCAACGCATTCTCTAATGCAGTCTTGAGATCATCATCTCCACTGGACACCTCAAACACCTCCTCTACCAATGGCTCGATCACATCAATGAAGCACAGTGACTCCGTATCCTTAGGGTATCTCATAGAGTCAAAGATATTGAACTCCATCACTTGGCCATCAAATTCCATTGTCAAGGAACCATTAGCCACATCAAGTTTTGTCCTCGCAGTCGACATAAAAGGCCTCCCCAACAATATGGGAGCCTTGGGATCCGACTCCATCTCTAGCACATAGAAATCTGCGGGAAATATCATCTTCCCCACTCTAACCAACACATCTTCTACCAATCCCTTCGGGTAGGCATTCGACCTATCCGCTAGCTGTATCACAACTCTAGTATCCTGCAGTGGTCCCAACTTAAGAGTTTCAAACATCGAATAGGGCATGACATTGATTGACGCCCCCAAGTCTAACATAGCCTTGTGCTCAGAAGCATCCCCCAAAGTAACTGGAATCACGAACATCCCTGGGTCACTGCACTTCTTAGGCAATTTCCGCTGGTACACTGCAGACACGTGCTCACTAACCTTACCCTTCTTCATACTCCTCTCCTTCTGATTTCTCTTCAGAGTACACAACTCCTTCAAGAACTTCGCATACCTCGGGACAGTCTGAAGAAGATCCAAGAAAGGAATATTAACCTCCAACCTCTTGAAAGTGTCATAAATAGCCTTGTCAGGCTCTGGCTTTCGATGCTCTTTCAAGGCCTCGGGGAATGGAACCTCAGGCTCATATACAGGAGCCTTAACCACTGGTGTAACTTCTTTCTGTTCGGGTACCTTCGCACCGGCTCGATATATCAACCTCAATCTCCGGTTCCTCGCTACAACCCCGTCCCCGCAGCCTCCTTACCACTGCGAAGAGTGATCGCACATGCATTCGCTTTGGATTCGGTTCGCCCGCGAAGGCAGCTTTTCCCGAATTCTCGAGCCTCCATCCTACCCACAAGATTCTGCTATATCTGTCCCATCTGTCTCTCCGCACCACCGATACTCGTATCGCTCCTCTCGCCGATACCGTCAAGATTGCCGATACTTGTATCGGTTCTCTTCGCCGATATTGTCAAGATCGGTGGATAAGGTGCTCATACTGAGCCAATGTACGGAACATATCTTCGTAGATTGTCCCCCGCGCTGCGCCGCGCGGCCGTTGTGGCCGCTGTGGCTGCGGTGATGGCCGTCTAAATGGTGGTCTATAACCCCGATACCGTCGCCGCCGATAACCCCGCCGATTACCAAACCGCCGTCCCCGACCACCCGGTTGATTCTCGTCGCGGACTGTACCCCATCTCGAAATTAGGATGATTTCTCCAAGCTTGGGGTTATAAGTGTGCCCATCGGTCTCTGTCCTCGTTGCCTGCAAAAACCAACCGCATTGACATCCTCCATCTCACCCGTCTGCAACGAAGGGCATGAATCTGTAGGGTGCGTAATGTCATAGCAAATCCCACACTGCTTCGGTGTCTGTCCCAGAACCAACTGCTTTACCATACTCTTAAGATCCTCCATATCTGTCTCGAGCTTACTAGTCAACCCACTGCTAGAACCTGCTGCGCTAACCTGTCTCACAGTTGACCTCTTGCCATGGGTCCTCGTACTCTTAGCTAGCCCCTCGATCAATTTTTTAGCTTCATCAGTGGTCTTATTCAAAATACTTCCCCCACAGCACGAATCCACTAACCTCTTATCCTGAATGGTCAACCCCCCATGAAAATAGACAATCAGCTGCTCCTCAGTAAACCCATGATATGGACAACTCCTACAAAGCTTGTGGAATCTAGAGACCACGTGAAAGATCAGAGAGGACGCACTGATGGTCAATCAGAAGTCTTGAGGGTTATTTTATTTAAGTGGATTCAGACTTAGTCTAGTAATTTTTTTTAGTTGAGATTAAAATTTTCATTCTAGTAGAAAGGATTTTGAGACAGTTCATGTTCTTTTATCAATTTAGTATTAATAAAAGTTTTAGTTAATTTTATTACTCGTACCAGGTAGAATAATTAACTATCCCTTATAAAGAAAAGTTAGAAGTTAACTTGTTGAGAAACAACAAGAAAAGGCATAGACCAAGTGAAATGGTCTATGAAACCATGGGGCGAAGTAAGACGGCCATGGGGATAAAAGTGAAACTAGCCAAGTGAAACGGCTTGTGAAGCCATGGATCGAAGAAAGACGACCATGGAAATAAAAAATGAACTAGTCAAGTACAACGACTAGTAAGATAAAGTCAAACTAACTAAGAAAAACGTTAGTTGAAAAGTAAATTATAAAGTCTTTTGGAGACGAAAAATTTCAAAGTTAACGAACCATCTATCGAACCTTAAGTTAATGGTCTAGTACCAAAGGCCAAATGAATAAAACTTTCGTCTAGAGAAGACGTGAACCAAACCGTAGTCTAGTAAAGTGACTAACGAGGGAAATGGAACACTAGCGAGTAAAAAGCTAGCACAAAGTGTAGAAGTTCAATATAATAGTCATGCATGTAAATGTACTGTTATACCATATTCATTGTATGTATCAATGAAATTAATTCATATAACTGAAACAAAGTAATCCACAGATGTCGTCGCGCACAAGATCCGAACAAGGCGCCAATGAAGGAAACGGTGGTAACAACAACAGTGGAAACGGAAATGGAGGAGGACAATTGGACCCGAACATGGCCAACCTTCTTCAGACACTGACACAGACAATGGCCGGGATAGGTCAAGCTGTGGCTGGAATAACTCAAGCACCACCACCAATGCAGTTACGTGACCCGTTAGAGTTATTCCAGAGGAGGAACCCTGACACGTTCTCAGACACGGTGAAAGAAAAGCCAGAGGACTGGATCAAGAGTACAGAGAGAATTTTTGGGACATTGTCTTGCACGGAGGAACAGAAAGTGGTATTCGCGACTTTCATGCTAAGGGGAAAAGCTCAGTCGTGGTGGGAGGCAGAAAAATGAGCTGCTGTGGCTCGTGGTGATGCGGCAATGACTTGGACTACATTCAAGAATGTGTTTAACGAGAAGTACTATCCCGCCAGTGTGAGGAACGCTAAGGTGGCAGAATTTTTAACCCTAGTGCAAGGAAGCATGACCGTGGCAGAATATGGTGAGAAGTTTACTGATCTACTGGAATTTGCTCCAAGGTTTTTCGATATCGAAGAGCAGAAAGCAAGGAAATTCGAGGCAGGGCTGAGTGATCGAATCAGGTATAGGATTACTCCGTTGTCTTTGACAACATACTCAGCAGTATTGGATAGGGTCAAGATCGTAGAGAAGGAGGCAGACAACTATCGCAGCCGTCGTGAGGAAAAAGGGAAGACTGTGACCAAGGGATCCGATAGGGACAAAGGGGCAAACGGGAATGGAGACATGGACCGTCACAATAACAAGAGAAAAGCGGTAGATGACAGTCGTGATAAAGGCAGTTATGGGAACAAGTATGCCAACAACAACAATAGCAACAAAAAGAGCTTCGATAGCAACAAGAAGGAATGGAACAAGGGCAGGGCCCGAGGTTTCACGAGTTACGATAAGTGCACTATCTGTGATGGAGCTCACAAGACAGAGATATGTTTTTATAAGGAGCGAAAATGCCACAATTGTGACAAGGTTGGACATTCGAAGTGGAAATGTCCTGAACCCAAGAAGAATGACCCAGCCTCGGGAGATAAAGGAAATAATGGAGGAAATGGTGGGGGTCGTGGACGAGTGTTCACGATGACAGCGAAAGCGGCTAATGTGAACAATGATCTTGTGCAGGTACACTTCAGTTAAATTACTGCAATGTTTATGTGTTAATAGATACTGGAGCTACACATTCAGTGATTAGTAAATGCGTAGCTAAGAAGTTGAAATTGAAACCCGAAGCGTTACAAATACCTTTAGTGATAGACACACCTGCAAAACAAGCTATACCTATCACCACAGTTTACAAGAATTGCACCTTGGGAATAGGAGGCACTGAGTTGAAAATTGAACTCATTGAATTAGACATGTCAGAGTTCGATGTGATCTTAGGAATGGATTGGTTAGCCATGAACCGTGCTAACGTTAATTGTTACGAGAAGATAATGACCTTTGTAGGGAAGGACATCGAAGAGTGTAAGTTCTTAAGTTCGAAACCAAGGAGCCAAGTAGGTTTGATAACTGCAATGAAGGCACGTAAATTGTTGAGGAAAGGATGTAGGGGATTTCTAGCACATATAGGTGAGACCGAAGGGAAGGAAGTAAATATAGATTCCCTAGAAGTTGTTAAAGAATTTCACGATGTATTTCCAGAAGATTTGTCGGGGATACCACCAGTAATAGATGTTGAGTTCACAATAGACCTAGTGTCGGAAACGACACCGATTTCGAGAGCACCATATACGATGGCTCCGACAGAATTAAAGGAGTTGAAGGAGCAATTGCAAGAGTTATTGGATAAGGGGTTGATTAGACCGAGCGTGTCGCCATGGGGTGCGCTGGTACTGTTCATAAAGAAGAAAGATGGGTCTATGAGGTTGTGTATCGATTATAGGGAGTTGAATAAAGTGACGGTAAGGAATCAGTATCCCTTATCGAGGATTGATGATCTGTTTGATCAACTGAAGGGGGCTTGCTACTTTTCAAAGATAGATCTTAGATCTGGTTACCATCAGTTGAGAGTGAAGGATGAGGATGTGGCAAAGACAGCATTCAGAACACGATATGGGTATTACGAGTTTGTGGTTATGCCGTTTGGTCTGACTAATTGAAATTACCTGGATTCGAGAGGCAGCGCAATCGCGCCCCGGCATCTGGCATTTTCGCTGCGTTGGAGGTGTCTCGCTGTGTTTTTTGCTTGTAGAGTCGCCACGCCATTTTAATTAAGCCCAAAACATTGAGAAAAGGCATTAGTTTAAAAATAAATTGTTTTTGTGTGATGAGATTTTTGAGTTCGGAGGTCAGGTTACTCCTCGGGAAGAGAATATTAGAATATTAGAGCTCACCCGAGTTGCCTCGTAAAAACGAGTCTTTCGACACCCCTTCTTTCTTTAAATGTTGTGTGTGTGTGTGTGTGCTTTTAAAAATGCATGCGGTATCGGATGTCTACATTGTACACTGCTTATTGAAATAGTGTAGGAAGGAAGCCACCAATATTGGTTCGTGTCTGTCTTCCGCTGGGGAATAGTGTTTGAGGATGGAATAGTGTTCCGGGACGGACCGGGATTGATTCGGGATGTGCTGGTTGTCTTCGGACAGAGCTTCGGCGTGCCTCGGGATCGTTTGCTGGATTCGGGCAGAGGTTCGGCGTGCGTCCGAATTGCCGGTTTAACTCAAAAAGGGCAGGGACGCCTCGGGAAAGACCAGGCAAGGCCTCGGAGTACCACGAGGGGCCTCAGAGTACCTTGAGAGTGCCTCGGGGTAGCGCGGGAGCGTCTCGGAAGCGCTCGAAAGGGCTTCGGAGCACCACAAGGGAGCTCGGAAGGCCCCGAAAGGAACCGAAAGGGACCGGGAGTGCCCCGAGGGGTCTTAGAAGGGGAGCCTGAAGGCTTAGGGAGAGAGGAGAAGAGGGAGGTGTGAAAAATGAGGGAGGGGGAGCCCTCTATTTATAGTTTTCAGATTTGAGCAAGAAGGTCCGTACGGACCTTTATGCAAAACCAAAATTTTGGTTTTCCCGGATTTGAGGAAATAATGTGGACTTTAAGCGGATTTTGTCATAATTATGTCTAAATACAAAGAGGTCCGTACGGACCTTTTTAGCATGCAAAGAGGTCCGTATGAACCTTCCATGCTTTTGTGATTGTGATGGTAAGCTAGTTCTCGTCGAGAGCTTTCCAACCATATATGGCACGTCTCAATCGGAGTTCGTATGAAGGAGTTATGACCTCCGGAAGTTTGCCCTTGGTTTTGTCGTATGCTTGGATGGAGAGCGATCCAGATTGGGGTACTTACAGAAGCCCCTCGGCGACGTCACTTATGAAAGAAGTGGGGTCGTCGATAAGATAAGGGTCCTGATCTGGATCGCGTGCTGAGAGAGAAGGTGACCAGGTTGGTCGGACGGCTGGACCCTTTGATAGGATTCCTACGTATCCCTGAGTGGGAATCAAGCCAATCGTAGTTCGTGTGAGTGTGTGGACGTGTCAGTGTTCTGAGGTTACCGTTTAGGTCGATTGGCTGGACCCTGTGATAGGATTCTTACGTATCCCTAGCGGGAATCAAGCCTGATCGTAGTTCCAATGTCGTGAAATTGTGAGTGTATGCGGGCGTGGTGGTGCCCTGAAGTGATGTGACCGCTGAGGTCGACTGTGAGGACGTGGTGGTGTCCTGAAATGGAAATTTTACGGTTTTCTGAACCAGATAATTTAAAGCCTTCCGGGCTGGGGATAATGATTTGGGAGGTTTATACGGTCTTCCGGACCGAGTGGTTTAAAGCCTTCCGGGCTGCGGATGGTGATTCGGCTGATTTATGCGGTCTCCCGGACCGAGTGATTTAAAGCCTTCCGGGCTGCCTGTGGTGAAGTAGTGAGGTTTGTGGTGAGTGGACGTGGTGATGTCCTGAGTTGAAGTTTGTGTGAAGGCGTCTATACCTAAGTTGAGGCTTAGTTCGGGAGTATGAACCTAAGTTGTGACCTAGTTCAGGAGTATGACCCTAAGTTGGGACCTAGTTCAGGAGTATGACCTAAGTTGGGACCTAGTTCAGGAGTATGACCTAAGTTGGGACCTAGTTCAGGAGTATGACCTAAGTTGGGACCTAGTTCAGGAGTATGACCTAAGTTGGGACCTAGTTCAGGAGTATGACCTAAGTTGGGACCTAGTTCAGGAATATGACCTAAGTTGGGACCTAGTTCAGGAGTATGACCTAAGTTGGGACCTAGTTCAGGAGTATGACCTAAGTTGAGACTATTCTAAGGCGTCTGGACCTAATGGAGACTTAGTTCAGGAGTATGACCCTAAGTTGAGACTATTCTAAGGCGTCTGAACCTAAGGGAGACTTAGTTCAGGAGTATGACCCTAAGGGAGACTATTCTAAGGCGTCTGGACCTAAGTTGAGTTTGATGGCGCATTTTGTGGATCCTGTATGGAACTTTGTTTGTGGGAATTTTTGGAAAGGCATCATGCCGTGCTGGGATTCTCCTTTTATGTAGCATTTATTACAGCTATGTCTTGCATTTGAAGTTTATTGACATACCTTTGCTGTGTTTACCTGCAGGAGGAGGCGCCTTTGTGAGGAGGAAGTTGAATTGTTGAGGACGTGGAGCGCCTCTGACCGAGATGAAGAGGTCGTGGTGGCGTCACTGGCTGATTTGCTGAAGTGTTTGAGGACATGGGGCGCCTTTGATCGAGTTGTTGAAATGTTGAGGACGCGCTGGCATTTTTGACCGAAGTTGCTGAAATGCTGAGGACGCGCTGGCGTTTTTGACCGAAGTTGCTGAAATGATGAGGACGCGATGGCGCCTTTGTCTGAACTTGCGGTGAGGCCGAGGTGGCGCCTCTATCTGAATTTGCGGTGAGGGCGAGATGGCACCTCTGCCTGAACTTGAGGTGAGGGCGAGGTGGTGCCTCTGTCTGAACTTGGTAAGGGCGAGGTGGCGCCTCTGTCAGAACTTTGTGAGGGCGAGGTAGCGCCTCTGTCTGAACTTGCGGTGAGGGCGAGGTGGTGCCTCTGTCTGAACTTGGTGAGGGCGAGGTGGCTCCTCTGGCTGAACTTGCAGTGAGGGCGAGGTAGCGCCTCTGGCTGAACTTGCAGTGAGGGCGAGGTAGCGCCTCTGTCTGAGATGATGAGGATGCGGGACGCCTCAGGTGCTGGACAAGGAGAGGAGGGATGGCTCATCTTCTTTTTCCTTCTTCGTTCTGACTTCTGCGGACGTCTTGGAGTATCTGGTCGAGGAAGGTGCTGAGTTCACCGAGGATGATGAGGTGGCTGGCGGAGGCGCCGAGATATAGGAGTCTTTACCAGGCGGTAGTGTCGATGACTCAGAGTAGGACTCTTTTTTTTCTTTTCTGTTCATGTTAGTGAGGAGAGCAACAAAATATTTGTATTTATATGCACAATGTATTCACATGTAATGAACTCTTTTATTTTTTTTCTTTAGGGGTTGTTTCTACTCCTTTTTTTATGTTCTGTGCATGTCGCACGAGCTTGAAATGTTTGTGGTTAGTGTATGGTGGCCAGAAATGGCTTTGGTAAGGCTTTTGAGCTGTTGGGGGCTGAAGCAGCTTTGGCAGTTTCATGAGCGACGGCGGGAGTGATGTCTTCTGGGATGTGTTTGTTGGATGTGGTAGACCATTGCCGGGTTGGTGAGGACATCGTTCCCTTAGCTTTGGGGGAAACTTTCCACGGCATAGATCGCTCGCCGATGGGGGATTGGTTCATGCATGGGGAAGCCCCTGCTTTTCCTGCATTATGGTGGTGAGAGAGAGAGAGAGATTTCAAGCTATGACAATGCCTTTGACATCCTTCAGTCTGTGGACATTTGCTCAGCGACCCCTTGTCTTGGATATGGATCAGTCCGCTTGGTAAAGGTGGATGGTTTGACTTGGCACGCATCACCTCCGTTGGTGGGTTCCTCATTGGGGAATTGAGACTAGGAGGGCCTGTCAGGAAGGTTCCTATGTTGTCAGAGTTCCGTGTTTGTCTTGGTCCTCTTTCTATGTTCCATCGCTTGTTTCCAGGCAGTTCGGGATGAGGCAGGAGCCTGTGCTGGGCTGGGAAGGCATTGCCACTATGAAGGTAGCTTCTTTCTGCATGACAGATCCATATGCCTTTCTGTATTTTCTAAGGGTATGGAAGTATTCCGCTTTCCCTCCTGTGGTGCTCCTTAGATGCCGGGAGAGTGTTGTCTTGACCACCGAGTACCTGGATTGGTATGAGTAGCATATCGGGCAGACCCAAGCGGTTTTGGGGAGCAGGCGTGAAGCAATTCTGGGGCAAGATTGTCGTCTCAGCTATAGACTTAGGAGTGCAGAAGCCTGGTCTAACCCTCAGGATGTCATGGGAGACACTTTGTTTGACTACGGGACTCGAGTTGACAGACTGGCGGGGAGAGGTCCCCTTTTGCAGACTCGTAGGGAGGAGATCCGAGCCGAGGCACGGGTGAGCGATGCTCTGAGAGCGACTGGTTCATTTGACACGACTAGGAGGACTCCTGATCTCGGAATGAGGGAGACAGAACTCGCTCATGTGGAATGAAAGAAGACTCGTTGGGGACGAGGGAAGAAAGGAAAGAGTGATGAAGGGCCAAACGCGAGTAGCATGGAATGACCTTCTGAAACACTGAGTATCCATTCATCGTCATTGCAGACACATTGATTGTTAAATGTTTTAAGTTGTCTTTTAGCATGTTGTGAGTTTGAGAGTAGAACGTGCTTGAACTTATCAAGAAGTGTTTTAACTCTGATGATTTGTGATTTACTTTTAAAGCTTTGTCGAGACGCAAATTCTCTTGCTTGCTTCTTGCCTGAGCCTTGGTGGCGTCAATGTTTGGAATTTTTTGTATTCCTTAGATCAAACCAATGAAGGCTGCCTACGTTCCCCTTGAGGGGCTCAGGTCTACGTAGTTCGACTCTTTTTTGTGGGAGAAATGACTCGTAATGTACACTTACAAGGGTGTATATATTTTTGAAAAGGTGGGGACGGGTCTCCTTTTGTGTGAATGCCTTATTTGATTTAGGCACAAAAAAATGCTTTTGGGTTTGACTCTTTTGAGAGAGTATGAGCACTGAAAAGCTTGTAAAAGTGTATGGAAGCCCTTGCTGACAGAAAATCAGTGTTTAGCTCTATTGTCCTATTTTGTAGAAAAAAAGAAGACTTGTCGAGACATTTGAAAACTTGATTTGTTCACAATGATCACTTGTTTGCTTAAAACCCTTTGTTGATGTTCGGGTTATTCAACAATTAAACCTGATATGCTTTGATTAATCACGAGGAGAAAGTCAACCGGTATCAAGGATCGAGTTGGTCTGGTGTGAAAGAAGGTTTGTGTATAGGAGAGGTCATTGATAAGACCGGGTTTGTGGATTTGTATGTGTTTATGACCGGACCATTTCTGGTTGCCTACGTTCCCTTTGAGGGGCTCAGGTCGACGTAGTTCGGGGGTTGAACAATGATTGGCTTTGGGGCCAGGGCATGAATATTTGTACGGCCCTTGGCGAAAAGTCTCAGAAGGTTGAATGATGAGGCGCGGGCCTTGAGGTGATTCCTTGACAAGTCGTATTTGACGACAATTTCAATGAATCCATTGCTTCTTAATTGTTGCTCTTATGTGAAGAGGAAGAATTTGAATATTGCGTAAGGGCTTATGATGCGCTTTTGCCTTTCTGCCTTGGGCTTCTGACTGGCGGTGCTGGGTCCTTGGCTCCTCCTTTTTTTTTGAAGCTCCTGCTTGAGCTTTTTCTCTTTTTTTTATGAAGCTTCGCTTGAGCCTTTTTTTTTTGAAGCTTTTGTAGCTTCTCCTTGAGCTTTTTTTTTTTTTTTTTGAAGCATATGAGGGCGAAGGCAAGCCCCTGCTTGAACTTTCTTGATGCGCAGGAGGGCGAAGGCAAGCCCCTAGGTTGTTGTCGACATGGGGTCAATCTTTTGATGCTGAGTGACCTGTTGTTGTCCTTTGATGTTGCCGCCGTCGTTGACTTGGTCAAGGTGATGGTGGGGACATGTTTTGGAAAGTGTATGGCTTAATGGAGGCCTTTGTGTAGGGTCTGGTAAGGTGTATGAGGAGCTATCGATTGACTTTCTCACACCAATTAATCAAAGCATTAATCATTTGTGGAGTTATTTGTTGAGCAATGCAAGTGATCACACAGAACAAAACCACTTCATTAAATGTAATGTGGGGTGCAAAATAATGTCTCAAGTCTAGCAAGAAAAGAAAGAAAACTTGCGTATGGAAAATTGAAGACTTAATTACAATGTCCAAGGAGGACTTGATTGAATGAGAAAGGTACTAGAACCTACGAGGTTTGATTGTGTGATTCTTTGATTTGCGTCTCTTCGAGCTCTTCAGCAGTTCCCAAATTCATTTTGGTTAGAACCTTCTCGGCAACTTGGGCCCGATTTTCCTCTCGTTTGACAACATGCTTAAAGATTTGTTTAATGCATTGTTCATTAATGTGTCTGCGTCCTTATCAAGTGAATCATTATTAACTGTTTTGATTAGTTAATTTATCATTTGTTAAAGTGGCAATGAGGGAATACTCAGAAAGGTCGAACTTTTATTCGAAGCATAAGGAAGCGCAATTTTTGTTACAAATGCAAAATCTTTAGGCGTAAGGCCGTCAGACGACTCGAGAGACTCAAACTTAAATACGACACTCGGGGTCTTTTATTTTCAAAGCTGTACTCTAGGAGACTAGGGTTAGACCAAGCTTCTGGACCATTTCTTATTTGCTGGCTGTGGGTCATGAGAAGGTAACCCAGTTCCTCAATGGCATTTTTGACGCGCTTGAGAAGGTCAAAAGGCTTCTCACTGCTGCTTTCCCCAATTATTTTTGGGGAATTGATTTCCGACTGTGTTGGGACCGCGTGGGCATTCCAACTTTCCTTCTTCAATCAGCCCCTGGATCGCTTGTTTTAGTATGACGCAATTGTCGGTGGTGTGGCCGGGGTAGTTGTGAAAAGCGCAATGTTTGCTCATATCCACGTTCAGGTTAGGATTCCTTGGCTGATAATTCTCAAGGGGCTTAAGCATGTTCTGCTTCATCAACGCCTCGAACGCTTGGCTTAGAGGCATTCCGAGGTTGTCGAAGTGCTGAAAACGCTGCGTCCGGGGAGGATTGTTATTTCTCGGGGGCGCTTGATCGCGGCTTCCTTGGACTCCGTTCTGGATGTAGTGGACTGCTCCGGCGGCCTCCTTTCCTTTGTTTGGAACAGGCGTCGGGTTCGACGAGGCTGCCTGGTAGCAGTAGGAAGAAGCAAGAGTGGCTGGTGTCGTTTGTAGGCTCAGCGTCTTTTCGAACTTGGTCCCGTCATTGACCATGGCACGAAGGTCGGGATAGAAGTGGTGGCTAATCAAGGCCCTCAGAGATGGTTTGAGGAAGGAATGGAAGATATCCATTTGCTCTTCTTTGGAAAGCGGATCCATTATCTCGCTTAGCTTCCAGTTCCATCTTTTGTAAAACTCACCCACAGGCTCGTCGTCCTTTTGTTCGGTGGCCTGCAGATCATGGCGGTTTGTCTCCCACTCAAGGTTGGCGCGGTACTTCTCCAGGAAGATTTTGCTGATTTGATCCCAGGTGGAGCGGTTTTCTGCCTTTACGTTGAGGAACCACCTCAGAGCTGTGGACTTGAGAGAATGCTGGAAGTGATCCGCCATTTGTTGAGGGGTTGCCCCTTTGGCTCTCATTCCCAAGACATATGTGTCGATGTGGGTTTTTGGGCATTCAGTCCCGTCAAACTTTTCCATTTCTGGCATCCTGAATTTCGGAGGAAGCGGGACCACCTTGTTTGGATCAGTGGGCATGAGGGAGTCCTTCCGAGAACTGGCTAGCTTGCCTTGCATGTCCTTCATTTGCTCGATCAGCCAAGCCATGTGGGGATCGGCAGGTTGAGGCGGGTTGCCATTTTCGGGGATGGAAACCGAAGATGGAGGTGGATTGGCTGATGGGATTGCCATTCGGGAGTCTTGGGGAGGTAGTTGAGTGTATACCAACCCGTACCCTGGAGTGTTGAAGTTAAGGGCGTGATTGCCCGAGCCGCTAAGGGTTGTGTTTGGGAATTGGGGAAATGTTTCATTAGCCCCAAGTGGCAGACTAGCGGGTGGTAGGTTTGAGATGTCGGGATATCCGCTTGGGATGCCTACCCCGGATAAACCTTGGGTTTTTTGGTTATGGTTTCGAGGCTCGTATAAAGGCAGAGGATTGAATCCAGGGGGGTACCGAGATGCACTAGGGTCTGGTGGAGCAGACCCGTATGTGTGCTATTAGTATTGAGCTCGGGGCGCAGGGCCGGGATATTGACTGTGCTGAGGCATGCCCGAGTGAAGCTTTGAGCGGGAGCTGCTTTCCATTGCTGGGATCTCGTAGCTTGGCGGAGGTGGGACCTGCTGATAGCTTTGATGGCTTGGAGGAGCTGGTACTTCTTCGTCTTCTATGAGAACAAAGGTCCCATCAGGTTGGGGAACAACAACGGTCCCTCGAAGGCGCAGGGTGTCTACGATCCAGGCTGGCTGCTCTTCTTGGCGCTTCTTGAGAGTTTCGAAGGCTCGCAGCACCTCCTCCATTGTCTGAAGGTTCCTTAGTGGCGGAGTTCCGTTTTTCTCACTGTTATCTGTTGATCCTGTCATGGGGGAGTAGCGGACGGTGCAGACCGCTGAACTGGAAGGGCTGTCGGACCTTGTGACCTCGATACTGAAAAGGCGGCTCCCGGGTATTCTCAACCACTCTCGGTTCGCTGGAGGGGGTGACGGGTAAGGTTTAGACACGGGAAGGCCTTTCGGGATAAAAGGGGGAAAGCTCACGTGACATGCGGTTTTTGCTTTTATTTATTTATTTATTTATTTTTTGTTGTTTTAATTTACTTAAAACAGTGTTTTCTCAGAATCCTAGGTAGGTTGGAAAAGATTGCTCTTCTTTTTCGCAACTATGCTAGATCCTGGGTTAGTGGAGACCATCTGTGCGGCTATAAGCCCCTCGTTTTGCACCTGTATTTTGACATCCCGGGGTGGACAGCCCCGGGCGAGGGTCCTATAGGGAAAGCGGTTTCCACCGGCCTAAAAGAAAAATCGAACCTAAGGACCGAGCCTGTCATGTTCGTTTTAATGCGTTAGCCATGTGAATAGTGAGCCGAGCCGGCCCCTGAGTCAAGATCGGGTTAAGAGTTCGGCATGACCTCTCTTTACCTTGCTTGCGCAAGGGATCCGTGACGTTAGGCATTGGTTGGGTCATATCGTCATGGCTGACGTATTAAAGGCTTAATGACATGGTGTCATGTGGGCATGGATGTATATCCGGGACGGAACATCGTCTGGGTGTAGCTTCGGAAATCAAGATCAAGTCAAGATTTTAGTATGACCTTTCATCGCTTTGCTTGCGCAAAGGATCTTGAGTTCCGAGCTTCGACTCAGAAAATGGCCGACATGGGATATGTATCCAGGCTGTATGACACGGACTGGGTAAAAACCAACCGAGTCTGGACAGAGTGTGATTCAAGCGTGCAGGGCTGACACTGGCTAGGATGGGATGTTTGGAATGATCCCGTGCACGTCCAAGAGGCCTAGAAAGACCAAACGGACTGCAACTGAGACCACCCCGGGTTGAGGATTGTAGTGTGCAGTGTATCCGAGGCAGCAGTGCGAGTAGCGTGCGGTGTACCGAGGCAGCAGTGCGAGTAGTGTGCGGTCTCTAAAATTCTTTTTCTGAGTAAAACAGAAGTTTTTTGAAGAATTTTAAATGTATGTACACAGATGTATATTGATGCATTTTTTTTTGTATTTTTATTTTTTATTGTAAAATAAAAAGTAAAGCACATGCACACACACACACAACAGTTAAAGAAAGGGGTAAAATGAAAGTTTGACCCTCATCATTGTTTTAAAAAAAATTTTGTTTTGTTTAAAAGTTTTTAAAACAAAATATCCCCAGCGGAGTCGCCAACTGAAATTACCCGGATCCGAGAGGCAGCGCAATCGCGCCCCGGCATCTGGCATTTTCGCTGCGTTGGAGGTGTCTCGCTGTGTTTTTTGCTTGTAGAGTCGCCACGCCGTTTTGATTAAGCCCAAAACATTGAGAAAAGGCATCAGTTTAAAAATAAACTATTTTTGTGTGATGAGATTTTTGAGTTCGGAGGTCAGGTTACTCCTCGGGAAGAGAATATTAGAATATTAGAGCTCACCCGAGTCGCCTCGTAAAAACGAGTCTTTCGACACCCCTTCTTTCTTTAAATGTTGTGTGTGTGTGTGCTTTTAAAAATGCATGCGGTATCGGATGTCTACATTGTACACTACTTATTGAAATGTATTGAAATAGTGTAGGAAGGAAGCCTTACCAATATTGGTTCGTGTCTGTCTTCCGCTGGAGAATAGTGTTTGAGGATGGAATAGTGTTCCGGGACGGAACGGGATTGATTCGGGATGTGCTGGTTGTCTGCGGACAGAGCTTCGGCGTGCCTCGGGATTGTCAGGTGTGCACTCGGACAGAGTTTCGGCGTGCGTTGGGATCGCAGGGATCGTTGGCGGGATTCGGGCAGAGGTTCGGCGTGCGTTGGGATCGTTGGCTGGATTCGGGCAGAGGTTCGGCGTGCGTCCGAATTGTCGGTTTTGCTCGGAAAGGGCCAGGACGCCTCGGAAAAGACCAGGCAAGGCCTCGAAGTACCACGAGGGGCCTCAGAGTACCTCGAGAGTGCCTCGGGGCAGCGCGGGAGCGTCTCGGGAGCGCTCAAAAGGGCTTCGGGCACCACAAGGGAGCTCGGAAGGCCTCGGAAGGAACCGAAAGGGACCGGAAGTGCCCCGATGGGTCTTAGAAGGGGAGCCTGAAGGCTTAGGGAGAGAGGAGAAGTGGGAGGTGTGAAAAATGAGGGAGGGGGAGCCCTCTATTTATAGTAGAGGAAAAATCGCAAGAAGGTCCGTATCGGACTTCTCTAGGAAAACCAAAATTTTGGTTTTCCCGAATTTGAGGGAATAATGTGGACTTTAAGTGGATTTTGTCATAATTATGTCTAAATACAAAGAGGTCCGTACGGACCTTTTTAGCATGCAAAGAGGTCCGTACGGACCTTCCGTGCTTTTGTGATTGTGATGGTAAGCTAGTTCTCGTCGAGAACTTTCCAACCATATATGTGACGTCTCAATCGGAGTTCGTATGAAGGAGTTATGACCTCTGGAAGTTTGCCCTTGGTTTTGTCGTATGCTTGGATGGAGAGCGATCCAGATTGGGGTACGTACACTAATGCACCAGCTGCATTCATGGAATTGATGAATAGGATATTTCAAGAATACCTAGATAGGTGTGTGATAGTGTTTATTGATGATATTTTGGTGTACTCTAAAACAAAAGAAGAACATGCAGAACATTTGAAGTTAGTGCTGGAGGTCTTGAGGAGACAGAAGTTATACGCCAAGTTTAAGAAGTGTGAATTTTGGTTAGAGAAGGTGGCATTCTTAGGACACGTGGTGTCTAAGGAAGGAATTTCTGTAGATCCAACCAAGATAGAGGCAATAATGGATTGGGAAAGACCGACTACAGTGACCGAGATAAGAAGTTTTCTGGGTTTAGCTGGTTACTATAGAAGATTCGTAGAAGGATTTTCTAAGTTATCTGGACCATTGACTAAGTTGACTCAAAAAGAAGCAAAGTTCATTTGGTCGGAGGAGTGTGAGAAAAGTTTTCAAGAGTTGAAGAATGGACTAGTGACTGCACCGGTATTGACGTTACCGACAGGAACTGAAGGGTTTGTTATTTACAGCGATGCTTCATTGAAGGGATTAGGTTGTGTCCTGATGCAAAATGAGAAGGTTATAGCATATGCATCTAGACAATTGAAGGTACATGAGAAGAACTACCCTACCCATGATCTGGAGTTAGCTGCGGTAACATTTGCACTAAAGATTTGGAGACACTACTTGTATGGCGTGAAGTGCCAGATTTTTACTGACCATAAAAGTCTTAAGTATATCTTTACCCGGAGAGAGCTTAATATGAGGCAAAGGAGGTGGTTAGAGTTACTAAAAGATTATGACTGTGAGATTTTGTACCATCCTGGGAAAGCTAATAAGGTGGCCGATGCGTTAAGTAGGAAGAACCACGGAATGTTAGCAACATTGATCTCTAAGGGGGTAAGAGCATGGGAAGAAGTGAAAGATATGAGTCTTAGAGTGAGAGTTAGTGGATATCTAGCTCAATTAACCCTACAACCTATGCTTTTGGAAAGGATAAAAGAAGCACAAGAATTAGATGGGGAAAGAGAGGCTCTAGTCGGAAAAGGGCAAGGAAAAGATCTTCGTATGGGTGAAGATGGAATCCTGAGATACATGGAGAGAATATGGGTGCCAAACAATGATGAGATTAAGAGATAAATATTGAGGGAAGCTCACTGCTCAAAGTTCTCCGTACATCCGGGAAGTACTAAAATGTATAGAGACTTGAGAGGATCGTTCTGGTGGAATAACATGAAGAATGATGTGGCAGAATATGTAGCACGATGTTTGACCTGTCAGCAAGTGAAAAGTGAACACCAGAAACCGGCAGGCTTACTACAATCACTACCAATTCCGGAGTGGAAGTGGGAGAACATTGCTATGGACTTTGTGAGTGGGTTACCGAAAACACAAGGGAAGCAAGATGCTATATGGGTTATTGTAGATAGATTGACGAAGTCGGCACACTTTCTAGCAATCAAGAAGACTGATCCGTTAGAAAAGCTGGCCAAGCTGTATATTGATGAGATAGTGAGGTTACATGGAATACCAGTCTCAATAGTGTCCGATAGAGATGCGCGGTTTACCTCAAAGTTTTGGAACAGTCTACAAGGGGCACTTGGGACAGAACTGACGATGAGTACGGCGTTTCACCCACAAACAGATGGGCAGTCAGAAAGGACCATCCAGACATTGGAGGATATGTTGAGGGCTACATCGTTAGATTGGCCAGGCTCGTGGGACGAACATTTACCGTTAGTGGAGTTTGCGTACAACAACAGTTTTCACTCAAGCATCGGAATGGCTCCGTATGAAGCACTGTATGGAAGAAAATGTAGGTCCCCAGCTTGTTGGGACGAGGTTGGTGAGAGAAAGTTAAGTGGACCAGAATTAGTACAAGTCACTGCAGATAAAGTACAACAGATCCGTAAGTGGCTACAAACTGCGCAAAGTAGACAGAAATCCTACGCAGACAACCGAAGGCGAGAATTAGAGTTTCAGTTGGGTGATCGAGTGTTCTTAAAGATCTCGCCAACAAAGGGAGTCATGAGGTTCGGAATCAAAGGAAAGTTAAGTCTGCGATATGTGGGACCATTCGAGATTCTTGACAAGATTGGGGAAGTGGCCTATAGATTGGCACTACTACCGATTTTAGCTGGAGTGCATGATGTGTTCCATGTCTCTATGCTAAGGAAGTATATTCACGACCCAAGTCACGTGATCGAGTACAAACAACTAAGAGTCCGTGCTGATTTGACTTATGATGAAAGGCCGATCAAGATCGTCGACAAAAAAAATGAGAATGTGAGGAAGCGGTTGGTTTCTTATGTGAAAGTACAGTGGAGCAACCATACCGAAAGGGAAGCAACTTGGAAACTAAAAAGCGAGATGCGTGAATTGTATCCCGACCTATTTTCAAACTAAGGTACGTTAAGTTTGGGGACAAACTTCTTTTAAGGGGGTAAGAATGTAAGAACCCGAAAATTTTAAACTTTTAATTAATTATTTTTTTTATTAGAAAACAATTAATGTAATTATAATTATTAATTAGCATTTAATAAGTGGGCTATTAAAGGTTAATTGAATGGGTTGGATGATTTAATCAAGTTGGGCTAGGTAAGTGGGCTTGTGAAGTAAAAAGGGCCCAAGGAGGATAATACCCAAATATAAATAACCAAAAACCCTTTCTTAATTTCCATAAACCTCATAATTAACAAAAGAAAAAAAAATCAAGAACCCTAAACCTAGGAGGGGCGGCGGCCGAGCAGAGGAGAGGGGAAAACAGCCAAGTTCTTGATCTTCTTTGGTCAATTTTTCTTAACCATAATCAAGGTAATGTAAAATCCTAAATTCTAGTTTTCGTTTCATTCAATTCGGATTATTATTGAATTAGTTATGAATTTTTGAAGATTAGAATTATGTTTGTTCTAGGATGATCATTCTTAGAGTTTAAATGTTCAATCTTGGAGTTAATAAATAACTTGAGGATTAGAATGATGGGGAATTGAATGTTATAACAATATAATTATAACCCATAATTCATCTTAAATTTGGAATAAAAAGAATGTAGATCTAAAACAATTAATGTAATTAAAAATTGTTTTGATTAATGAGTAGATGGATTAAATTATTGGGTTAATGTTTAGAAAGTAAAAAGAAAAATCAAAACAATGATTTAGAACCTGTTAGGTTCGGCCGAATGGCCCTAAATATGTTTAGATATATTTTCGTTTAAATCGTTAAGCTTTTGGTTTATCTTGAAAAGTCCCAGTTAGTTTTCAAACTGAAAAGGATCAAACTGAACGTTTTTTTTAAAAGCTGAATAGTTAAAATTCTAACTTTCCAGTCATTAAGAATTTGACGATTAATCAAGAACTAAACTACAAAGTCCAAAGTTGCTGAGGGACCAAACTGCAAATATTTAAAAGTTGAGGGACTGTTTTGAAATTACTCATAAGTTGAGGGACTGTTTTGCAAATATTTAAAAGTTGAGGGACTGTTTTGCAAATATTTAAAAGTTGAAGGACTGTTTTGCAAATATTTAAAAGTTGAGGAATTGTTTTGCAAATACCTAAAAGATGAAGGACCTTTAGTAATTAGCCAAAAGTAGAAGGACTTAAGTGGAAGTCCTAAAAGAGGAAAGTACTTTAAAATTAAGAATTATGAAAAGAATAGAAAAGAGAACAACCTTAAATAAAACCAACCTATAAATAGGGAAGTACAAATCCAAGAATAATGGAATTCCCGAATAAGGAAAGTTTCCAAAAATAGAAACTTTCCCAAACTTAGAAGATTAATAAATAAAGAAAGGAAAGAAGTTAAAATATAACGCATAAGGTTTAACTAAGTAGAGATAGTTAACGACAAATGTGAAATACTAAGTTACTCTTACGTGGTTGTAGATACGCACGGGAAGAGCTTTTCAAGAAGTTAGACCAAGGTAAGGGATTACGTTCCTTTACTGTATTTGAACTCTTTACCTTTGGAATTCCTACATATTTTTGATATAATTAGACTATCAAATGGCACGATAGTTATTTGTGAATAATCCGCGTTATTGAACGTTACTTGGAAATATCTATATTTTGTGATAATGTTGTTGTTCACAGAATATCTGAAGTTTGAAACTTGTTATATGCATACTTGTACCTATGTATGCTTCCTCGTTCTAGTATGTTTGTGGAAACATTTACTTGCATAGAATGGACATGCCCAGTTAGAAAAGGCATTGTCAGAACTTGTCTAGTTAGAAAAAGACTTGTTCTTATTAGGGATTGCATGAGTGTAAGTGCTCCAATTTGAGTTGTTAGTATTTTCGTTAGAAAATTAACGGAAGTTTTAACATTCCTAACATTTCTAACATTTCTAACCAACCAAGGGTAGATTAGGGTTTGCCATTTAAAGTTAAACCAAGGAAAGAATCTCAAAAAGCAAAAGAAATTGGAAAAATCCGAATTGGGCAAGTTGAAAAACATAAACTGCTGGATTTTTGAATTTTATTCTTCCTGTTCAAAGCATGGAGCAGCATTTAATGAACAAGTGCACGTTTACAATACCCTCCGCGGACATGATTGCATTTTCCAGAGGCCTATAAATTGAACCCTCCTCTCTCAGCCACACAACACAAATCACTCACAAAGAATAAAGACACCTGGCGAAAAATAGAGAGAAAACAGTGGGAATTCACTTGAATTGCCACCATTTTCTCTCCAATCTTTCTCAAATCTCACTCACTCACAAACACTTCAAAACACTCTCATACATACTCTCATACATACACCAATCCAAGCTCAAATCACCCCTTAGGAGGAGGATTAGAGAGAAAACATAGAGGACTTCATTGTTATCTACTTGTTTTCTCTTTAACCAACTCAAATCATCAACCCTAAACACTTTCAAGCCCTAAACACACTCAAGCCTTTGAATCCATTCAAACACAAAACACAAAGAAGATAGGTATAACCTCCCTCTCCTTACCCTAAAATTCATCCATGCATGCATTTTCAAACTCCAAAATGTAATTTGTTCATCTTCTTTTCTTAGATCCAAGAAGATCACCATGGAAGTTCATCTCCATGGATGATCTTCTACAAGGATAAACATTATTTTCAAAGTGTTCTTACTTTCTTGCAAAGAAAACACATTTTCAAAACCCTAAAACTCATTTTCATACATCAAATCTCATTTTCAAAGGATAAAATTCTCCTTCCCAAGCAAATGAAGTGCTTAGTCCTAATGTACCCCAAGGATGGTTTGATATAGTTGATTCACCACTAAAATGTCAAGTGATCACTAATCAAAACCTAGGGAAATGGGGACAAGCATGGATGCCAAACCCCCCCTTTAAAATCATGTTTTCCTTCTTGAGAAGTTGCTGTCCAGTAGCAATTTTCTAAGACCTCAGTCCATGGTCTAATTTTTTGGACACAGATAAACTTGGAATTTGGTGTTGACTACAAAACACTTTTTGTAGCCAACATCCAGAGATTTCCAGATATATTTTTACTTTATTTTTTCGTGAATAAAACTCCCTTTTTCAAATTTTCCTTTAAAGGTCAGTTCATCAGTCTCTGGAAGTCCAGATTTCACATCTGAGATTTCCAGAAGGTTTTGGGTCCTCAAATCATCTCCAAAATGAAAAGTTCTTTTACAGAAACCTTATTTAAGGTGTTTTTAACATTTTTCATTCTCGGACTTTTCCCAGATTTTGGAGTTTTCAAGCCTTAAAGTCCATTTCAAAATCAAGTGTCCACTGCCTTTTTCCTTCTGGCAGAAATGGTTTTCAACTTCCAAAAATCTTTTGAGTGTCAAATCTCAACCCAAAAATCACACCAAAAATCATGGGATCTTTACAAAGTCTAATAAAGAATTAAAAATTTTTACTTTTCTGAGTTTCAACTCATTTTGGCCAAAGTAACACACACACACACACAAATGATTTTCAGCTTGGAAGACTCGTTTTACGAGGCATTCCGGGTGCACACTAACGTCCTTCCCGGCATGTAACGTGACCTCCGAACCCAAATCTCTTATTTCGGGCATTTTTCAAAGTTTTGGCCCTTAAAACAAAAATGGCGTGGCGACTCCGTTTGATTTCAAAAATCGGGTACATCACAGTGGCGACTCCGCTGGGGATAGTGTTAGCTTTTTCTAAAAAAAAAATGATATTTGGTATATTGGTGGAAACCATTAAACTTCCAGTTATCGCCTCCTAACACGAGTCGGGGATAAATTGTGGTTTAACAATCCCACGTACCGGGATCATTGTTTTCAAGAAAAAAAAAGGAAAAGCTTTTGAGGGTCAAGCTTCCGTCCCGACATTAAAAATCATTTGTTGTGTGTGTTGATTTTCGCATATTTTCGTGTTGTTTTGGCCGCCTCGGAAAAAGTCAAAATGTTGACTGTCGGAATCATGTCCCTAACTGTCGGAATTCTTGTGCTTATGTGCTTATGTGTTCATTAAATTTAAAAAAAAAATTTAAAAAAAAAAAACTTTCAAAAAAAAATTCAAAAAAAAAAAAGAAATTTTTCAAATAAAAATCATGCATCATTCTTTTTAAGACACATAAAAAATTTCTATTTTACTCAGAAAAAGAAGATAGACTGCTTGCACACTACGCGCACGTGACCGTACACTGCACACTACGTCCCTAACCCGGGGAAATCCTTGTCGCGGCCCGTTTGGTCTTATTACGCCTCTCGGTGCAAGCACAGGACTACCCAAACATCCCATGGAGCCTCGTGTCGACCATGCACTTGTCCGTGACACACTTTTGTCCGAGACCCGGTTGGTTTTTAGTTTGGTCTGTGTCATGCCCTGTCTGTGTATAGACCTTTCCTTTCAAAGCCTTTATCGGCATACCGACTCAATATCTTTCGGGGACCCTAATCAGTTGAAGTCATGCCAATTTTTCGCCGCAGACTTTGACCAAGATATTGACCGGCGCCTTGACTTCGGCTCTGACTGGCACAAATTATACACTGACTCCCAAAGATGACACCGAGTCATCAAGGATTAATGATTATTCCATGCCTAATTACGGCCTAATTGACGACAAGTCAAGATCAATTGTGGACATTTATCAGGTCAAATCATGCCAACTTTTGTCGAGCTCCTCGGACATGATCTTGACTTTGACGTCGGCTTTGTCCGTAATTTACATCGAATGCTCGTTAAGACTCGATTACCCGCCGACTTTAGGATCATTTTCTTTCTGGCCGGTGGGACCCGCTTGCCCTATAGAACCTCGCCCCTGCCGGCCCACCCCTGGGAGGTCGAAATACGTGGAATACGAGGGCTTATAGACGTAGTGACGGGGCCCACCGATCCAGATCCGTAGTAGTTTGTGAAAAGAAGAGCAATCTTTTCCAACCGATTAGGTTTAATAAAACATGTTTTAAGTAAATTTAAACAAATAATCGCATGTTGCATGAGCCACTAAGCCCAAACACCATCCTGTTCCGCTTTCCCAGTCCGAACCACACCCTTTCGTGCCTTCCACAAAAAGCAAAGTTTGGATCAAGCCCCTGGTCATCGCTTGTTCGGCTACGGTCATTCCGGAGTCGATACTTCATCGGTTTCCTCCCTCGCTTCGGCTCAAAGTTTCGTAATGGCCAACTCAGAGGAGAACAGCTGGGGACGTACGGATCCGCACCCCGAAAAATTCGCAAAATGCCGAGCAAAGGGAATCGATGTTGGAACAGATAAGACAACATCAAGAGGCTCGCATCGATCGGTTATGGGAAGGTATCGTAAACCAGGGCTAGCAATTGTTCGCAACCCTAATGGAACCTTTACGGTTGATGCGAAGATTGGAACTAATTACCCTCCCGGCATGCCAACTACCGTCAAATGCCCTGTTCCCTTTCGTGTGGAACTACTAATGGGCCAAGCATCCCCGACCTATCACTCGGCCCGCCTCTCGGCCTCACCGTATCGATACTCCTCAATAGTCCGATCTTGGTCAACTTCCCCTGGCACCTCTCGGTTTTCACCTTTGGGTTTCAATCGATCTGTTTACGCCGCAGCCTTGGAATGGGTCGATTCGCTACTCCAAAACCTCGGTCGCCCGGGCCATCAGCCGGAATTGGTCGCCTCAAGACATCTCGGCCCTACGGCTCGATACTCCTCAACAGTCCGATCTAGGTCAACCCGCCCCGGTGCCTCTCGTGTCTCACCACCGGGATTGAATCGGTTGCCTTTCGCCCCACCGCTTGGAAGGGGTCAGGTTTACTACTTCACAACATCGATCTGGTTTGGGTCATCATCTCGGAATGGTTCGGTTCGCGACTTCTCAAGCCCAGCGAGTGTGACATGGCTCCGCAAGCCATTTTGGGTCGGTTGCTTCTCAGCTCCATGGTTCGAGAGGGGGCCGGCTTGCTTCCTCCAATTCTCAAGCGCACTTGCCCCTATGATCTTGCAAGATCACATGGGCCACCGTGCTCTTATCACCACTTCATCGGAGTTTACCGTATTTACAACATCCTCCAAGCTCTACCTCGTCCCTCCCGGTTGGGAAGTCCGACAAGATCAAATGCTCCTCATCAAATTCTCCACCCGGCTGTTACGCAAGCTGCTCCTGCTCATCAAGTACAGTATGCACATTACCCTTGTAGTCACGTTCCTCAGTGTGGTCAAGACACGTTCAGTCCTACTGTTACGATGCCTCAAATCTCATATCTTCAACAGCCTTTTGGATCCACACTCACTGCTCCCTGGTATCCAACCATTACGAGCCATATATCCTCATCTTCGGCAACCGCTGTGCCTTATGAGGAGTGGTCACTGGCCACGATTTTAATGCTCAGATTGTCATCCCTCCCACCAAAGTACTTCCTACTGTGGTTTCATTTACTGATGCCAATCTTGTGGCGGTGTCATGCAGTCCTAGTGTTCCTATTGACTCGTCCAATGGATTATTGAAAGAACCAATTGAGAAGGTACAAGAAAAGCCTAGCAACGAGAGTATCGACGATCGCTCGACTCGGGCCATCTCACCATACCAATCTTGTGTATCTGACACGAATGAGGTTTACAAAAGGTCAAATCTCGACGATTACATCGATGATTACATCAAAAGGGTTCGTGCACGGGGAAGCACTATGAGTCGGAACATGTCTCATTGCTATAAACCTTACCCTTCCAACACGGCTGCAACATCCATCAAAGGAAAGAAGGCATTGCATACAAATGACGGCATCCAAAAGCAACCAAGAAATGGTGGTCCTCTAAGGCAACGAGAACATTTTGATGATTTTGGGATGCCCATGGGCTTAATTTTCAAGGGTTTAGTAAAGGAAGGCCTTTTGGAGCCTCTCAAGGACTACCATCCGAGGAGCTCAAATGCACCCCTCGACATGAGTAAGCACTGTGCCTTCCATGATCATTATGGCCACACGACCGACAACTGCACAGTCTTGAAGAGAGCGGTTCAAAGGTTAATCGAAGCGGGCAAGCTTGACTGCCCCAATGGAACAAAACCGGCGAACCCCGTTCAGAATGGTGACCAAGTCAATGACCAAATCTCGAATCAAAGAGCGTTAAGAGTTTATTCTCCCCCAAAGGAAAAATCACATCCCAAGGATTTGGGTGTTCCCTTAAGCAAAGTTTTCAATAGCTTGCTAAAGCAGGGTCTCCTCGAACCCATGAGAAACTATCAGCCCAGAAACCCCAATACTCCTTTGGATACCTCCAAGCATTGTGCCTTTCATCAGTACCATGGGCACTTGACAGACGATTGCGCCCCCCTGAAAAAGGCAATCCAAGGTTTGATTGAGCAAGGGAAGTTAGAGGTGCCTGAAGGGCCCAATACTGTCAGTAACCCGTTCCCTAGAAATAACAACATGAGCGTCAACATGGTCGAGTTTGGTGATTCAAGACTCGTGGGCATAATGGAATTTGACTCGCCCTTTTGTGATCGATGAACCAGTCATCGCAGGTGTTTGTACGCTCGCCGAATTTTTTTTGAAAAAATTAGGAGTCGCCACGCCATTTTAAAGGAAAACATTGAAAACCTTTCGAAAAGAGAAAATGGGTTCGGGGGTCAGATTACGTGTTGGGAAGAACATTTGGCGTTCACCCAACACGCCTCGTATACGAGTCTTTCTATTATTCAACATCCAATTCATTCATAAGTGTGTGCAAATATGTGAGACATAATATATGTATAAATGCATTTTAATGCTTTGTTTCATAGATCAAAATGAGAGAATTACATCTTGTGAGCCACTTGGTACGGGGGGCCACATCCCAGTTACATTGCAATTTGAACAGATTATAACTGAGAAATGTCCTCTATACGTGGCATGTTAAGTCACACTACACAGGACCAGACATGGCCAGTTGTGTCATGCGACACAATGTGCCATTTAAGAGGGTTTACACCATTCAACTTACAATGAAACAAAGATGAACAACATGATATTGATTAACACAGATTCGAGCCACAGAGGTTATAATATTGAGTTTTTACCTAAGAGAATGTGGATATAGAGAATATATGCTCATCTTGGGGGGGCAAAACCACACATATAAACATCATAAGCCATCACAAATTGCATATAGAGAACAAAGTATAATCAGCCTCATCAGAGGAACTCACAGAATTCAGCTTTTGTGGGAAATAAGGGTGTGTTACTGAGATTAACTATCATAGAGTTAAACCACAGAGGTTCACCTAAGAGAATATGGACATGGAAAATCCATACTCATCTTAGAGACGAAGTCAAACACCTCAACATCAATACTAAACAAGAGTAATCGGATAACCAACTCATTCTGAAACCAAAGAAAGGCATATGCAAACAGATCTGAAATCCAGCAACTGAAACATCATTCGGACTTATGGATGGAACATGAACATCAAAATACCATCAGCAACCATCAACGACAAACAACAGACTACTCAGCCATTGTGTAAAGACAACACCGGAATCTAAAATGAACATCTCAAATATCAACCGGGACAGAACACATCTAAACCCAAATTATACATGAAGAACTGGGAAATAGCATGGGATTAATAAGTAACAGGGAGTACGAATCGGAGCATGAATATCACAACTATAACCCACGGCAGAGCAACATCCAGTTACAAATTAATAGCTTATGAACGAACAGAGCAATGACATGAGATGATTAAACAGAAAAAGAGATGAAGAGCGAGATTAGAGATTACCCTCGTAGTGTCCACGATCCTTATACCAAGTTAGGTATAAGGAGCTTCCAGTCGGCTTCAGTTGCAGCTTCGGACTCTCAGATTGAGAGCTGCCTTGAAATTGCAAGGGTCTGCGTGAGTGTGTGTCTTGAGCGGAATTGGCTTGGGAAGCAGGGGAAGGAGCTCGGTCTTTGGGTTTGGCCGAGAATGGTGGGTGTTGAACTGATACAAGGGAGAAAGATTTGGATGTGAGAGAGGGTGAATTTTTTGGGTATGCAGAGAGAAAGAGAATGGTGAAGGCAGTCACCGTTAAAGGGGTTTAGAACGGGGAATTGGCGTTGACAGTTTTTGGGTAGTAGAGAGAGATGGAATCAGGTAAGGCAAGGGTTAGGGGGAAGCAATTTGGCCGGAGAAGGAAGGCTTTGGTTTGGGTATAGAGAGGGAGCTCAGTGTTGAAGCAGAGGACGGTGAGGGATTGAGGGGGAACTTGGGTTGGCTTATTGACGGGAGAGAGAGCCGGTGAGGGAGGTGATCTGAGGAGCGAGCTATGGTGGTGAGGGTTGATTGAGCTCGTCGCCGGCAAATGGGTTGGTGAAGAAGACGATTGGGGGAGAATGGGTTAGGCTTTCAGTGAGTAGAGGGAAGACGGTGTTTGGGTCGTTGAGGAGTTAGGCGAGGGCGAAGGCCGTTTAGGGAGAGGAAGGTGAAGCTGCCATGGATGCCCCTTAGAGAGAGAGAGAGAGCTCTCCCTTTAGCGTCTAGTGAGAGTGAGTGATTTGTATGAGAGAGAGAATCTGAGTAGTGGAGAGAGAGAAAGAGTGGTGAGCTTTGGCCAGAATTTATTGGTGAGGTCGACGAATTGACGCCATTTGCGTTTAGAGAGAGAGAGAGAGAGCTTGGTTACGCCATTTTAGCGTTTAGAGAGAGAGCTTGGTTAGAGAGAGAGAGAGAGAGCTTGGGCCTCGTTATTTGCTTCTGTTGTCCTCCTTGAAATTGAAACTGGAGTCCTCAATTTATGGGGACTTTTGATTTACGTTTTTATCCGCGCGGACCAAACTGACGCCCAGACAGGTTTGCTTTAAATTTAATTTCGGACAGCTTTGGGGTCAAAAGTAACTCCCTTTTCAGAATTCCAGCAGCAGAATATTGCATGCGGGAATCTTCCCTTTTACCTTGTCTAAAGCATTTTTACTTTGCTCAAAATAATGTCCGAAATGCCCCTAGATGATTATAAATCATTAATTTGGGCTGACGGAACATTGGCGGTTCAGATTGGGACACTTACAGTAGCCCCTCGACGACGGCACTTTCGGAGGAAGTGGGGTCGTCGATAAAAGTGAGGTCCCAATCTGTTGGGGAAAAGAGGGTGACCATTTTGGTCGGACCGCTCGGGGAAGGAATGACCATTTTGGTCTGATGGCTGAACCTAATGGTAGGCTACCTACGTATCCTTAAGAGGAATCAAGCCGATCGTAGTTCGGGTCTTTCGACTATATTCAGACGTTGACCCTAGAGGGACTATTTTAGGGAAGTCGCCCTATGATTTGACTATTTTTGGGAAGTCACCCTAAGATCTGACTATTTTTGGGAAGTCGCCCTAAGATCTGACTATTTTTGGGAAGCCACCCTAAGATCTGACTATTTTTTTGGGAAGTCGCCCTATGATTTGACTATTTTTGGGAAGTCGCCCTAAGATCTGACTATTTTTGGGAAGTCGCCTTAAGATCTGACTATTTTTGGGAAGTCACCCTAAGATCTGACTATTTTTTGGGAAGTCTCTATGATTTGACTATTTTTGGGAAGTCGCCCTAAGATCTGACTATTTTTGGGAAGTCGCCCTAAGATTTGACTATTTTTGGGAAGTCGCCCTAAGATCTGACTATTTTTGGGAAGTCACCCTAAGATTTGACTATTTTTGGGAAGTCGCCCTATGATTCGACTATTTTAGGGAAATCGCCCTAAGATCTGACTATTTTTGGGAAGTCGCCCGGTAATGATTTCGGTTGTCGAATTAGGGATGATTTGCGATTATCGCTTTCCTCGTGTTGTGTGTGATAGCGTTTTAGGTGCCTCAAACCTTAAGGATGGCATTTTAGGTGCCTCAAACCTTAATGATGGCGTTTTAGGTGCCTCGAACCTTGATGATGGCATTTTAGGTGCCTCGAACCTTGATGATGGCATTTTAGGTGCCTCGAACCTTGACAAATGGTGATCTGGAGGTATCAACTTATTTTGAAACATTTTCCTTCGATGTTCGTATCTTTTCATCGTACGACTCAGGGGATAGACGAGTCTTTTTTGGTGGACTTCATTTGAAGGGACCGAAATTCCGTTAATTTTCGTCGGGGATGAACCTAAGCTGAGGTTTAGAAGTATGAACCTAAATGAGAATTCAGTTCAGGAGTATGAACCTAAATGGGGACCTAGTTCAGGAGTATAAACCTAAATGGGGACCTAGTTCAGGAGTATGATCCTAAGTCGAGGTTTTGGGAGACTATTTGAGGGCATTCTCGCGGGGGAAGATTAGAGTTTACGATGATTATCGGGAAAAGGGTGATCGCGTTGGTCGAGCTACTGACCTACGATAGGCTACCTATGTATCCCTGAGTGGGAATCAAGCACAGACGTAGTTCCAAAACCGCCGGGATGGACTTTGGATATGGTTTGACGCATATTTGGGGGTCAGCCCGAGGTTTGACCGTTTTTTGGGAAGTCGCCTCTAAGATTTGACTATTTTTGGGAAGTCGCCCTAGGTTTGACTATTTTTTGAGGAAGTCACCCTAAGATTTGATGGGATAATGTTCTTTTAGAAAAGTAGTTGACTTAAGATAGTGCTTTCATACACGTGCCGTGCTTACCCGTAGGGCCGGAAGCGAGCGAGGCTACGGCAGCTACCGGGAGCGTTGACGAAGAGTTGTTGGGTTGCCGCTTCGTGGGACTAAGTTTAGCCGCCGACGATCTCCGTCTTTGGACCCTGACTGGAAGGAGGGAGTTTGGTTGAGTCTCGCATCCCGCGGTGATCGTCAAATCCTTGTAGAAGTTGTTGAAGCCTGTTTCTCTCACATTGGGACTTCTTGCTTTTGGAGAACTTGGTGTCTACGACCGATTTGCATTTGAGAACTTGCGTTCGTAATCGAATTGTATCGTCCCGACCGAGCCCAGATTCGAGAACTCAAAGGCGTCGTGAACCGAATCTGTATCTCGAGAACTTGGCATCCCCGACCGGACATTTGCATTCGAGAGCTTGGCAAGTCCCCGACCGATTTGAATTTCCGAGAACTTGGCTGGCCCCGACCGAACAGATTTCGAGAACTCGCGTCCCCGACCGAATTGTATTTGAGAACTTGGCGTCTCCCGATCGATTGAGACTGAGGTAACTGGGCGTCCCCGACCGATTTGGGGTATTTGAGAAAACTTGGCGTCCCCGAACTTCGATTTCCAGACACAATCGGAGGTGGTCTCGCACGTGTTTTTGCCCTGGAAACTTCATCTCTTTGCCGAAAAGCGGGGATTTGATTTCTTGCAAATTTTGTTTAAAACCATTGATTTTGGGCTTGCAAACATCTTCCGGCTTGTTGAGGCAGTCTCAATAGCGAAGGAAAATGGTCTTTCACGTTTTTGAATTCCTGCATTGGTTAAGAGAGAGAGAAGATTGCATATAGCTGGCATTCATGATGCAGAGATGCATGCATAGAATCGAATGATTATGATAGTATCACTATATGTTCACGAGATACTGCATTTACTTGCTTTCGAAGATGCAGACTAGTCTAAGCTTTTCACAGGAAATTTATGAGATTTACGCATCTTCAATCACTTAGGATTTTTCCCATTTGATTCAAGTTTTGTGCAAGTGCTTAGCATGAGCCCCTTGGGAGATTTTTGTGGGGATGCATGGTGATGAAAGTGACGATGCATTGGGATGTATGTGTCCTGAGACCGGCTTCAGAACGTATTTTGAGCAAGTGCTGGAGGCAGAGCCCTCGATCACGATTTTCTAACAAATGTCATTGACGAGGTTTTTTTTTTTTTTTTTTTTTTTTTTTTTTTTATTTTACAAGATCACAGCCTGACCTCAATCTTGATGAGATTGGATTCTGATCCTGTCTCAAGGTTGAAAATTTTCCTCTCACTCTTGGTCATTTGAAGCTTCATGTCAATAAGCTCTAGGGCACGTTGATACTTATGGGGGTTTCTTTCATTCTTTGGGCAGTCATGACTTTCGTCGAAACCTTGCCTTCGGAGAATGATTTGATTTAAAATTGCTAATGCTTCTGAGAAACCTGTATCTCAAAATTCCGATAATACTACGGGAAGTCGCTATGCATACCAAGCTCCTAAGCCGAAAATCTAGTTGTTTACGTGCCTAGACCTTTCAGACTCGATAGACCATGTTCAAAAGACCATCTCGACAAAGCCCCCTGATCCTATTAAAGCGAGGAAAGATCCCTTT